>WUAM01000327.1:1084085-1108025 GCA_024336885.1 Actenoides hombroni | reverse complement strand
CCTTCCTTCCTTCCTTCCTTCCTTCCTTCCTTCCTTCCTTCCTTCCTTCCTTCCTTCCTACCTTCCTTCCTTCCTTCCTTCCCTCTTTCTTTCTCTCCTTCTCTCTTTCCTGTCTCTCCCTCTTCCTCTCCCCCACTCCCTCTCTCCATCCTTTCTTTTCCTCTCTCTCTCTTCCCCTCTTTCTCTATTTCGACCTTTCTTTTTCTTTCGATCTTTCTCTCCCCCTCCCCATTTTCACACATTTTTTCCTTAGCTGAAAAATAATCAAGTTCTATGATTGTCTTTAGCTTTGGTATGATCATTTACAAAAATATTTCCCCCCTTCTTCCTGTGCAAAGGAAGCAACTACAGGAAAATTGCATAATTGCACATTTTCCTCTATACTTTCTTTTTCTTCTAAGAGCAATATTAGCAACTCTTTTAAGTTTGTACTCCAAATTGGGAGAACATGCAAAAGCAAGAAGCCTTCTATTCATTAAAGTACAAATTGCACCCACTCCACTATAGATTTAAGTTTCTTTTTTTCCATTCCCCATCTAAGAAATGTAATCTAAAGAAAGCCATCACTTTTACAATCATCAAAAGCCCATCTCTTCCCTCCAACTCATTCTTTCTATGACCCTCCTCAGAACTGGGCTGGGGCGCAGAAGAAGGAGACAGGAGAAGGGAAAGGTGGGGAAAAAAAAATATTTTAATCTGGATTAATTACTAATCTGATTTGTAGAGCAGTCCCACAAACCACGGTAGCATATCAAACCGAACAAACAGCACAGGAACAAGAGTGGCAGAGGTTGGCCACTGCTCTTGGAAGCATGCATGAAACTGCTGCCCATATCCACTGGTCAGGCTAGATGCATATACACGCTCTTCCCTATAAGACTGGGACTTATTAAGAGAGAATCTGTGCCGGAGGACAAGGCTTACTACATCTCTGTTGTAAAAGCAAGCTGGCCACTCTCCTTACAAGCTATTCATGCCAGTAACCCACAAAGCAAAATGCTTTCCTGATTTTTTGCAGGGCAGTCTGCTTTCCTCTTCTGAACAAGGCAGTGTGACAGCATAACCCTATCTTCAGCAGAAGGGAAAAAAAAAAACTTTAGTAACACAACATTTTTCTCTTAATAACTCATTTTTAACGACTTCCAATAAATCATCTTGTAATCACATTCCTTTACCACTTAAGCCAGTCAAAGTATACCTCTCACAGTTAAAATATTAATGTATTCACATTTCACGTAAAATTATAATAACTCAGAGAGAGAGAAACTAACTGGAGAGAAATCAGCTTAATTCATTTGAGAAAGCAAAGATTATACTCTTAAGTTTTTTTAAAGTTTTTCTAGCAGTTAGTAGTCTGTCATGGCCATTTGTGTTTTAGACACCATTTCTGATGAGAATTTCACTTCTCCATGTGCACATATACATGCTTCGTGAACACATCCATTTTCACATACATACGCAATGTAACATACATAAACCATACTGCTACTTTAGTAACATTCCAAGTGCTTCTGAAGCAGCAGATTACGCAAAAAGATCTGGTGAAATAAGGCATTTAACACTGCAACTTCTCATCACATATTCTGCATTCCCAATGTCCTGCAGGAATTCTGAAGGGTTTGATGTTTTCTTTTTCTCCAGTTTCATCGATGTGATATTTGAACTACAATTTACATCTGCATCACACTACTTTGCCCTGACACAGAAATGAAAGTTAATTAGTTTCTATGACAACCTGATGCATGAAAGGACCACAGGTTCTTTCACATTTGTAAATACATTCCAACTTAGTATTCAGAGTGCAGTGTGTATCAGCATTAAGTACAAATAGCATGAGTTTGTTTTTAGTAAGGCAGAAAAAGGGACTTAAGTCAGATGACATGATTCATCGGAGCATACATTTGTCAATGAACAGATAAATCTCGATTTATTTCCCTCATCTTTAAAAAAGTCTCCAAACTTCCATTAGAAAAGAGTATTTAGATGAGAACTGGCATTCCCTTTAAAAGGTTTGTCAGAATCTCAAGACCTAAACCAGAGTAAGTTGTTTTTTCACCTTAGTTTTGCATCACAGCAATGAGCATTTTTCATTTGTGTAAAAATATATACATTTTCAAGTATTTCAAGGTATGCAATATTCATATTAAAAAATCAATGTGAATAAGAAGCTTAATGAAGCAGCCTTTGAGCTAATGCTGTGCTTTGACTCCCACAATTGTCTATGCTAGGTTTTTCATAACAGGTCCCCAAAATAAAACCCCAAAAGAATATATATTCCAAAAATCTTCCTTCCTTTTTCAAAACACCATCGTGAAATTTAAGTGTGGAGGTGTCCTGCTTTTGCTCACATGTTCAATGGAACCAGACAACTGTTCCTTAGTGCACCAAACACCTTGAGCACCAGAATCTCACCACAATCATAGTCAGGTCTCCTGCTCCCCAGGAAGAGCTGTGGGAGAAGGACTCAGTCACAACTTCTCACATTAAGATTATACTGCAAAATCTCACCAAAACAGTCCGTCCTGTCTTTTCTTTGTGAGCCAGAGGATGCCAGGCTGAGAAGAACCAAAGAGCTGAACCAGGGTGAGTCCAGCAAGGGACTCTACAGGCAAGACCCACAGACATGGTTTCTCAGGCATCAGGTCCTCGTGAACTGCATAGACATGCCAGTTGCGGTAATTCTTGAAATATATTATACATTCATAAGTTTTCTTCTAGCAAGGAGACAACATTGGGAAGATGTGTAAATATTACAACTATTCCTTCCCCAAGAAAACTAGGATGTCATCCTTTCCTTGACACAAACATGGGGCACATAAGTGGAGTCTGCTGGGCCATGGAAAATCATATCCTGAAGATATTCAGGACAAGTGAAGAGTCTTTACACATTAGTGTCAGACGATTTGCCCCATTTGCCCATATTGTCACAAACCAGTTATATTATTATCGTAGTCATTATAAACGTTTTCTAAATAACATGGAAAGTATGTAATGAAGACACATGGTCTATGTTTTGGTCCTATGACCAAAACAGGTTATTTATTCTATAACCAGAGAAGCAAAGGAAGAAAAAGGAGGAAGTAAATCATTACCATTATTCTGTGACTTCTTTCAAAGTGAGAAAACTAGTGTCACAAGAGCAAGCTAGAGCTGAGATTCGAATACAGATATTCATCTCTCTCTGACCCCAGCTGTAGAAGAATCCTGCTGAATAATTTCCCAATAAGATGCTGATGCAAATAACGAGGAGTTTTTCCATGTAATGATGGGCTCAAGTACTGACCCCACAAGTTGCCTGTTTGGATGGACCCCTGAATTTTTAAAGACTTCCAAGACTCCTTGCACAACTGAAATCTAATTATCAACAATCTCTTGATTTATTTTCTTCCACCCCAGCTCCAAAGCTTGTAAAACATGGGGCTCCTGATTCTAATCAGAAACCCAGAAACCTATAAACAATGTGTAACTTACAGATGCCCTTCAGTGCATCAGAATGCTTTTTAGTATGGCTCTAAAATTCTAAATCACTCCATATTATTTATCTCCAAACTTCCTCCTATTTTAAATGTCATGGTGTCAGACTAAATAATAAAAAGTTTAAAAGCTAATAACAGAACTCAACCAGTAACACTTGAGCACTGTATTTAAGACTGAACATACTGATGGGATATTTATATTTTCAGTTTAAGGAACAATTATTTTTCTTGTTTATTTTTTGCCATTAAACCAGAATTTAGACTTAAGACTTTAGTCACAATGAAAACATGACTACGTAATCTCCAGTATGTACAGATGCAGCTGTAAGCTAATCATAAAAAATAGTATTTCAGATGATCACACGTTTTTCAGCTTCATCTGCTCTTTTAGAGATTTTTCTTAACTATAAATTGAGCAGGAATTTCATTTGCTTTTCACACTAAATTGCCTCCAAGATTTTATATTCATTAAAATAAATGCCACAAGTTGTATTTTTAGATTGTGGAACTTCATCCTTATAAAATAGCATATTACAACTAAATCCTCACGTACCAGTAAAGTATAAAGACAAATATGAGTTACATTAGCAGATCAAGTACTTTTCCTAACACCAGGAAATAAGTGGCTCCTTTCACCTTAAAAAGTTAATATGAAAATGTTTCACCTCTCAAAAATAACAAAACCCACTTAAATAATAGCAAGTCATGCCTGACATTTGTATAAAAACAAAAATAATCTGCTGTCAGCAAAACGTCCGAGTGCCTCTGTCACTCCTCTCAAACATGAACCTTTCCTTGACTGCAAGGGTTTTGCTGTTATACTACACTCATTAGAATGGAATTTGTGTTAACTTCCATGTACCACGACTTACTAATAGGATTGCTAGCAATTATTATACTGAAATGAAATCAGCACAAACTATTAGATCTGTTTAAACAAGTTAAAAATAAACCTTGATTAAATGTTCTTTTTAAAGAAACTGCTCATTAGGGCTGCAGGGCCTTCCGATAAATTGGTGTTTCATTAACATCAAAGCATGAATCAAGTTTAAACTCACTTACCAAACAAGTTATACTTAAAAAACAGCTTTAAAAAATAACCTGGATTACAACCATCACATAAGATAGTCACTAAATGGGCTCCTTATTTACAGAAGTTCAGAGATTTGAAAAGAGAAAATGCTTTCCACGAGGCAGAAGGGAAAGGATATAGAGCAGAACTGTTGTTATCCCACAGCACCGGATTTATTCCCTGAGCTAGGATGCATGTTGCAGTTCGCTAGTATGGAGCCTGAAAGACAGTGAGGGTACTGAACTTGCAGAAGAGGACAAAAGCACACTGTTTACTTCCAACATTCTTACCTATAGAGAACAAAAAAAATTAAAAAGCAAAAAGCAAATGGAGTTGCAACTTGAATAAGGCTGAGGCAAGCCATGCATATTTGTTTGAATATCTTCCATTTTCTGTTTCTAAACCTATTGTCTCTCCTGTAGGCTGAGGATATACATGCTATGTGAAATAAGTGTAATGAAAGGATGGAGGTTAAAAGTGACAAACACTCACAAAGTCGCCTTAGAGGAAAATCTTATTTTCTCAAGCATGCTGCAATGTTGTAGCTTATCCTAAGTACTCAGACTTGACAATTTTATCACATGTATTAAAATAATAATAATAAAAAAGTTCTAATTAACAATTCTCTTACCACCCGTTTCTAATTTGAAGAAAGACTTTACATGCTTTTTGAACGGTAATGCTGCACTGGGCAGCTTCTCAATATAAAGATGATTTTATAACACTGTCTTGCAGTCAGAAGAATTACTAAAAGAAATGGATTAACAATAACTCAGTATAAACAAATGTACTCATTACATTATACCATGTAGTACATATATTTTGAAAAGCATTTTTAAAGTGGCTTTTTGATATAACTATCATAACAGATCATACAGTAATTTTAATCGTAATTTGGTCTATCCCTTTCCGCTGATATCTTCTAAAGGGTACTAGCTACCTTTCCTGCATCAGTACTGCAAAAAAAGTGTTCTGGTTTAAAAAGGAACAAACCTCCCAGTTTAAGTAATTAATATTCCTTAATTAAATTCACCAAGCCATAGACAATGAATTCTTTATAAAACTGTGAGCTTGCCTAAAGCAACAAAGTCACACTTTTGTTAAAGCATTTTTAGTGTGTATTTTGCACAATTTTTTAAAGTTTAACCTCTGTGGATCAATGTGCTTCCTTAAAAGACTTTAATAAATTAAAGTGCAGAGAGCTTTTTTTCACCAGGCAGAAAAAGCTGATGAGACAGGTTTAGTTTAATCTCAGGCAATAGAAGTCATTAACCATTCTCTCAGGGATTAAAATATAGCTTGCCCTTTTCTTCTCTCACTTATCATTAGCATCACTTTAATCTCCCAGCGTTTCACACTGCTATTTTAATCATTACTTACTGCCTTTTGACAAGTGCAGAACATGCTTTTTCTCATTGAGGCAATATCCTGGTTTTAGCTGACAAATGTAGGACATAATGTAAAAATATCAAAGTGACATCTCTTAAACACACCTTCATCATAAAAATCTCTAAAGTTACAATATTCCTTTGTCTAATGTTTCTATTGAAATTATCATTTGAAAGGTTTCTCTCTTCCACAGAGGCAAAAGTTTGTTCTAAATAACACAACAAAACTAATTTCAGTCGACGGATATAGAAACTACAAACATTTCAGGGATTTTAAAAATACACACCTTAAAATTTTTGTATATCGAAGATATATGATCACAAACTTTCAGGTATTTCTTGTAGACAGAACTATGCTTCCAACATAAGAAGCCAGAACTCAAATACATCATGTGAAATGCTGACCTGCATTATTTGGTATTTTATTGTTCACTAGCCTTGAAAAAAAATAAACTAAGTATCTTTCTCTGTCACTTAGGTATTTGTCACTCCCTTTCGAGATGAATTTCAGGGGGGGAGGTGATGAAGTTAACATCATATATAATACTGTTTTGAGCAAAAGCAATATAAAAAGCTTTCAATTTTTGCATTGAATATTTTACTTGAATCTCCTCAGACACATTTTAAAGGCTGTAATCCTTTGAGTTTTAGAAAACCTTATGAAGTTTTTAATTTTACTCTGATTTAACATTAAATATATTATCCAGGGTACAAAGTGTGGCCAAATAATCCATATTACAAACAGTTTCCCACAGGATTCATATATTTATTAAGTTTCCTGTCATCCTTTGCTTTAAGTAAATGGATAACTGAAAGATTTAAATCACTTTCTTTGAAATTCTATTTTGATTCAAAAAGAAAACTAACAAAAATAAATTGGTAATGACAGAACTTAAGAAATTATTTTAGTTAGTACTAACACAGTTCCTAATGTTTGGCCCCAAGCTCTTTAATCTAGTCCATCTGTAATGATCTCATAGTACTTTCAACCATTATTTAACTGTTAGAAGAAAAAAAACTATGTTGCACTATATGTTTCAACAATAAAATCCCTTCTTAAGCTTCACAAAGCAGAACAATTCATTATTTGATCTCTTTCCAGGTTCAAAGTCTGTCTTACTGCAGTACTTCAAAGAAATATGTAATCAAAGACAAACAGCTGTGAAAACAATCTTTTATTACTTTATTATCATCTAGCATATATCTTTAGGGTAAACTAATGAAAATGCTATACAAATAAAACAATTTTTTCTTTTCAATTTCTACTTATGTATAAATAGACATATAGTTTTAATCATTTCAAGGCATGGCCCTGTCCTAGAAGGTGCAACTACAACTCCCACCCCAATATTTCACAAGATCATGCCTTGCACTAATTAGACCTCCATTCTGCAAAAACCTAAGCATGCAAGTAATTTCATATTTATGAACTGATTTATATCTTTCCATTGCAATGTTAATAGGAGTAGTTTTTACCCTGTGAATTGTATTTATAGCTGTGCAGTCATACTTTTAATTTCCCATACCATATATTACATTACTCAGAACAATATTCAGGTTGTCAAATCAAGCATTTTGAAATAGAGAAATATCAGAAGACGGCTTCTGTTGTAATCTGAATTCTGTCTCCTTGTACATGTTACATTGTGTAATAACTTTTTAATTATCACATGGTATTTTTTCTAAAGTTGCTGGTTTAGACCTTGCTCTGGATAGGCTGTCCTCGGCAAATGGGGCAGTTATTCAGTAATTTTGTATGCATCATCCAGCCAGTAGATGACATCTTTTTCACAATTTATCAGACAAGATATATAGAAAAAATTAGCTTCTTGCTCTCTTTTGTAAGATGTTCATTACAAACTTCACAGATTCCAACTGAAAGAAGAACATTTTTTTCCCAGTATATACCTACAACTAGTATTTCACATACAGTGTAAAATAACCATTAGTAATCCAACACAGGGTCACTTCCCTATCTTGGCAGAGAGAATCAGTGAGAAAGATGGCACTAGGCTTCAGGAACTTTCACTTTTCCATGTGCACGTTCCTCCACTAAGCTAATGAACATGCTGAACAGTCACTGCTTCCATTGATTTCAGTGGCTGTAAGGAGAACAACTGCTGCAAGTAAGAGCCCACATATCTCAAGCTGAGCACCCTGAAAATGAATTATATGCAGTTAGTGGCCATCTGCCAAATGTTTTAATTGAGTTGCTCAGCATCACACAGTCTGTGACAGAAACAGGGACAAAACTGGGTTTGCCAGAGTGTCTTTCTCTTGACTCAACACAAAAGCATCCTCTCTCTCTTTGCAGTCCCTGATTTGTTCCAGTTCCTACAGAAAATGAGCCAAAGTTCCTATAAACAACCACCCTGTGCACCAAAATAGACAGGGATGCTAAATAAAAAATAGCGTATGATACATAAATTTAAAATGGTATCCTAATAATGACAACTTAGTGTGAATGCTCCACAGGCAATCAAAGTTTGGTGTTCAGGACTTTTCAGGACTTGGCTTTGTAATCTGAATTATGTAAACAGATATTCCAATACTCCAATACTCCCCACAGTACATCAGAGTTAACAGATTATTCAGCCTTCATCATTGCATAAAATAATGTTACCAAACATCATCTTCAAATAAGCAGCAGAAGGTTGTAGCAGCTGAAATGAGTTATCAGGGCCGCAAGACTAGGTCTAGCTCATCCAGGCTATGAAAAGTTCTGTTTAACCTGTCCTCTATTTCCTTCCTCTGGAGACTCCCCTCAAAATTGGCAGAACTGGACCTCTTAGTCCACCTACTTACTTTGCTATGAGGATCCTTTTCTACTTTTCCTCATTTTCCTGACCATCTTACCAGCCCCACCTTAGGATGGTCAAATTATTTTGGCTGGCTGACAGAATCTTACTGAGGAACATAAGTGAGAAGAGGAAAGACAATATGTTTCAAAGACATTTGCCTTAGCTATCCCACATCAACAAGAAAAAGCATTTCTTTGATCCCCCATCTTTATTTACACAAAATTTTCAGTTACTGCCACAATCCTCAAAATGCAGAAGGTTCTTAAGAATTTCACACAAGATTTTCTAAAGAGAGAATTAAGTAGTCTATAATACATCAAATATAGTGCTAAAAATCACAGCGACTGCAATCTAAACCACCTTCTTTTCAATCAACTTTACATTTAGGAGCAGCACAGTAAACACTGAGTTCTCCACAAAGACCTTAATGTTGCCAGGAACAAAACATCAAATGCTGCTAAGCACTAAGCATCACCACACTATGAAACATTTTTGAAACACTTTTCCTGAAAATTCAGATTCAACATCCAAAACTATAAAAGAGATGAAAATGGAAGTCAAGTTCTGAGCTACTGAGCCAACTGTATTATGATATGAGTATCTCAAAGGATCCTCACTTCCTCGCATGTTGAAGCCAATACCATCAGAGGTACCTATGACTCTAAAGCAATGTTACAGTACAAAATATATCTTTCACTAGCTAATATCCTCTCAATCACATAATGTGATATCTCTACAATAAATTAACAGTTGTAGCAATTTTTCTTTAGCTTCCTAAAGTTATCTGACAGCCTGCTCTCGAATGAACTGGTAAGTTCGAGTTACAATGGAAGTTAATTTAACAAACTTCAAATTTCTCACTGCATGATAGATTTAGCTAGAAACTGTAAGATTATATTAGTGTAAGGATGATTATGGATGTATTTACAATAGGAGGACATAAGCACATGGCTATCCAAGAAGACTTTGTCAACCCAGGGTGAAATAATTACTGAAAGTGAGCACCTCTTTCGCAACAATCATCCCTCAGGTCCACAAAACATAATTTTTTCTTGTGTCCTACAAAATCATCTACAGATTAAAAACTTCATCTGATGCAGACCTCCACATTTTTAGGTGGTAGATGAAGTTCATTCAGTAATATTTTTCATAATGCAACTTAAAGGTCAGAAAAACAGAAGAAGAAAATACTACTTTCACTTCTACAATCTGAACTTTAAGTCAACCTATTTATTATTCTTGTATGTATTTATGTATGTGTAGGTCATTTTCTCAAGACCAACTGTAAACTTGCAGAAATCTAACACATTTTAAAATAGTTCTGCTGCATCAGTTTGTATTAAACAGGTCACACAAATATTTCACAAACAGCTTAGGAAAGTGAACCAGATATTTGGGCAATGGATGTATAAAAATCATTACTCTAGGTCCTTTTAACCATGGATTTTATGATTCAGCATTTAAAATCTGATACTATAATTCAGCTAGAAAGGCCTTTCACATATTCGTGACAAACATTCTCCCCTCAAAGACTTGAAATCTACCTATACAAAAGCTGACTAGATGTTATATCTACTCATAATCCTTGGAATAAATATCCTGCTGGACATAGACAATCAACTCCTATTGCACATTGCTATGTGAATGTGCCATCTTTCCTTAGATAGATGCAAGGTGCCGAACCGAGCAGAAAAAGAAAAGGGTTGCAAGAATTTCTTTTAAAAAAACTGGAAGATGTTGTTTTCTACAGTTCAACCAACTAATCAAATCATTGAGAGACCTGCCACTGAATTCAATTAGAACAGAACAGTGCCTTTGGTTACATGAGTTTCTGTATACATAAATTTTGTAAGATGGTAGACCGACTCAGCAGAAACAAACAGATGATATCAGCAAAGGTAGTCTTCAAAGGTTAATGCTTAAAACAAGAATCAAAATAAGGTAACACAAGAAAAAAAGGAGCAACAGACATTTGCCCTCAGTCTCAGTTCCACCCACCTTTTTGAGGAGCGGTGTCAAGTCACGTCTTTTTTTTCTTCTTACCAAATTATAGCCCTTCCAACAAGTAATAATGTAAAGGGAGAGCAAAACTGAGATTGGGTTAGTCACTTGCTTACAAGTAAACAGGCAATAGTTAATGACGTAAGACATTACTATTACTATAATTATTATTATAAGCACACTCTTATCAGATATCCATATTCACACAACTGTTCAGGGATTTTTCTGTAAAATTGGGATGAAGAAAATTTAACTTGCACCATTCCCTTAGAGTCATGTGGCTTATAAAGTCACAGATGAGAAAGGTTTCCAGATCTACATTACTCAAAATACATGCTCAGCATTCCACCAGATGTTAATTTTAAAGCTCTGTTTAAGTGCTGAGCTGCTCATGAAAGCCACCTTGTCTTCAATTTTAGGTGCTTCCTAAAATATTATCTCTTTCTATTTGAATGGTTCAGTTAATCTGGGGCATAGTTGCTTATACTCACAATAAGGAACCTGAAGGCTCATCTACATTTAATAACAGAAACACAGAAGCTGTAAATGTCTCAGTACACTATGAGCATTCTCATTGCTATATAGGCAGCTTCCCATGCAATTTTCTCCATGCCAGCACTGCAAACCTGTAGTTGACCATCCTTTTGATTCCAGTATTGTTATTCTGGTTAATAATTTCTTGTCTATAATACTATAATAAATAAAAACTTGAAGCACATCTAAATGGAATAGCAGAACAACAACTGAATGAAAGTGCAAGCAATGTTAGTATGTTCTTCTAGGATAGGTTTGATGAGAGCATTTTTCCATATGGAAATGGAAAAAAAAAATTACAGGTATAGTTCAGATTTTTTTGTCCTATTCAGGGAATAGGGTCTGAACAAAGAAAAATATGGAGATCATCATCATAACAGAAGTGTATGAGATTTCTACACGCTAATCAGGTGTAATTTCCATCTGATGAATAAAGAAGCATCTAAGCTACAATATTTGTTAATATAACAGAAACTTTCTAATTATACAATTCAGATTAATTTTATTTTCTTAAAAAAAAAAAGAGTTAATGGAAATGTACATGATTCATCTGATAACAGGATTCCTTCTATGTAGCTGTTCTTCATAAGACACATTTCTGGGACCTTCTAAACTTTAACAAATTAACAAAGGACACTGACACTAACAACAAACTGATTTGTTTTTTTTATTTTTCTATTTCAAAATCAATTAACTAGAAGAAAGAACGAACATCAAGCTGTTTGTTGTCTTCCAACAGCATGTTGTAACATATGTAAAAGAACCTCCTCTTTATTTCCATATAATTAAGATATACTTCATACAACAGACAGATATCTTCCTTCAGTCAGACTGAACTTAAGACACTTAAAAATACTTTGGGAAGACAAAAGGATCTACATAATAAGCTATTTGTATTAATGTCTTAGAGCCGATTTAAAGCCTCAGTGAAAATGTTCTACTGTCTTAAAAATCTAACAGTTTTACACATTCATTGAGGTTTGGAATAAATGGGAATGGATATGAGCATGACATGAGGGGGGGCAAAGGAAGGTTGAAGAACTAGATGAACTACATACAATTTGAGACCAGAAAGCTGAGAGGAAAAAGATCTAAGTATATACTAAGTATAAAATTCTTCTACTATGTGTATATTTAGCAATGACTGGAACTAGTAAAAAAAGATTTCTTTTTTCCTAAGGTAATGGGAAGTTAATTCAACTGGTCTTTCTGTACATTCTAGAAACATATAGAAGATCATGAAGAAAACACTATTTCAGGTCTATTCCAATACATTTTCAGTAAATAAAGAACTGTCTTAAGCTACATGAACAAATGCAAGTCATCAAGATTTTGTATCAAGTGTTAATTCTAACAACAGGTATCTCTGTGAATTAAAACATGAAGAAAACTACAGGCCTATCAATCTGACCTTGGTACTGGGGAAGGTTTTGGCACAGATCATCTCGAGTGCCACCATGCAGCACATACAGGACAACCAGGCAGCACATAGAGAACAACCAGGCAATCAGGCCCAGTCAACAGGGGTTTATGAAAGGCAGGTCCCACTTGACTAACCTGATCTCCTTCTATAACAAGGTGACCCACTAAGTGGATGAGGTAAAGGCTGTGGGTGTTGTCTACCTGGACATTAGTAAAGCCTTTCACATCATTTCCCTCAGCACTCTCCTGGAGAAACTGGCTGCTTATGGCTTGGATGGACACACACTTCACTGGATAAAATATTGTCTGGATGGCCAAGCCCAAAAAGTGGGGATGAATGGAGATAAATCCAGTCGGCAGCCAGTCACAAGTGGTATTCCCCATGGCTCAGTATCGGGGCCAGTTCTCTTTAATATATCTTTTTTAATGATCTGGACAAGGGGATTGAGGGCACCGTCAATAAATTTGCGGACAACACCAAGTTAGGCGGGTGTGTTGATCTGCTTGAAGGTAGGGAGGATCTATAATGCAATCTGAACAGGCTGGATTGGTGGACTGAAGCCAGTGGTATGAGGTTCAACCAGGCCAAGTGCCAGTTCCTGCACTTGGGTCACAAGAACCCCATACAACACTTCAGACCTGGGGACGTGTGGCTGGAGAACTGCCCAGCGGAAAAGGATCAGGGGGCATTGGTCATCAGCCAGCTGAATATGAGCCAGCAGCGTGTCCAAGTTGTCAAGAAACCCAGTACAACCTGGCTTGTATCAGAAATGGTGTGGCCATCAGGACTAGGAAAGTGATTGTCCCCCTGTATGTGGCACTGTGAGACCACACCTCCAATACTGTGTTTTGGGGCCCTCACTACAACAAGGACATTGAGCTGCTGAAGCATGTCCAAAGAAGGCAAACAAAGCTGGTGAAGGGTCTAGAGAACAAGTGTTATGAGGAGAGGCTAAGGGAACTGACGCTGTTTAGCCTGGAGAAACGGAGGCTGAGGAGATACCTTACTCCTCTCTACAATCACCTGAAAGAAGGTTGTAGCGAGGTGGGCGTCAGTCTCTTCTCCCAAACAAGTTACAGGACAAGAGGAAATGGCCTCAAGCTGTGCCAGAGGAGGTTTAGATTGGACATCAGGAAAAATTTATTCACCAAAAGGGTTGTCAAGAATTGGAAGAATTCACTACTCAGAAAAGTCATTGTGTCACCATCCCTGGATGTATTTAAAAGATGTGTAGATGTGATGTTGAGGGACATGGTTTAGTGGGGGACATGGCAGTGTTCAGTTAACAACTGGACATGATGTTAAAGGGCTTTTCCAACCTAAATGATTCTATGATTCTGAGCTTATCCATCCTCTGAGTAGGACAGTGAAGTGAAGAAATGTGCAATTATTCTGTTCCTTCAAGAACTACTTCTGAAGCTAGATTCTTCTGGGATTCTTCTAGGCATCTCTGTAACAAGATGTCTTTAAAATGCCTCTCTGCATCAAAACAGACCTGCCAAATCACAAGACAAATTTACTTTCCCCCAGAAAAACTGAAGTAAACAGATAGATATTGTAAGGTACACAACAAATTCTGAGACTAATCATGGAAGTGAACTCAGAGCTCAGCCCTTCTTCCCTGTTCCCAACTCAGAATCCTTTTAACAGCCTCACACCTGAGTATGAAAAGCATCCAGGGTGATTTCTACTGTCAAGATGTACACTAGGTGAGATAATGCTTTAATATACATAGTGTTTAAGAATTAAAAGATCTTGGAACCAAACAGACAAACAAAAGCTTATCAGTGAAAAGTACAAAGTGGAGCGTGTCATCTGTACATCAGAAACTTTCTTAGCAGCCAGGGATATTTTGGACTACCCAAAGCCTCAATCTGCTATCCAAAATTTGAGTAAGTTTTTGCACAAAGGTCTTAAAGACTTGTTGTTAAGTGCGTAATAACCAAGATTCGAAGTATAAATATGTGTTTTAATCATTCCAGAATTTAAGTTCTGCAGACTCTAATCTCAAGGGAGGGAGTACACAGACATATGAGGCAAAAGCTACTTCCATATGAAAAGGTTTCACAGCTGAACATCAATGCAAAAAAATAAAATCTCCTGCCTATAACATCATTGTTTCACCATTAGCAGCCATGGATCGATGAAGAGCATGCCAAAATTCCAGGGGGGGGGGGAGTGGAGAAAAGATGAGACTTTTTTCCCCTGCCATAGGAAGGGTTTTTTGCCTTCCAAAATATGGAATTTTTAAGTGGGACATGAATTCACAGATCAAAGTGCAAAAATCACCAAGCTGTCATAGACACATGCAGGCATAAGACTACTAAAAATATACAAGCTTGCTTGCATATTAGCATGCTTCCATCCAGAAGCATGTTCATACAAGTTAAAATGATATAGCCCTTAATTCTTCACATTATTTCCAGCTATTCCAGAGGCCCGTCCACTGCACAGTGCTGCACAGCACAGAGTGTATTAGGAAACGCGCAGCACAAATGAGCCCTCACTGCTATTTAAAATATGTTGCAAAGCTTCTCCTCTGCTTTATCAGAAGTTCTGTCACAACCATGCTCGAATATTCAATATTTATTTGCAACATCTGAAATCACAAAGATTTTCCCAGTGTAAATGAAATTGAATTTAAAAATGAACTGGGTACTTTTTGCTTTGTTTTAACTCCAGTTAAAGACTATAAAATATGCATTAGAATGGGCTGGCACAGATTAAGAGAACAGAAAGCATTTATAATTTTCTGTTTACCCCTTTTCCCAAGAAGTCTAATTTATTTGCCCTAGGGAATTATACTTTCCATAATATTTAACATTCTAAATATGATGTGATTTCTATAAAGTAGGTCATACAAAACTTGTAGAAGAGTCTCAGAGGGTGGGGAGGAAGGTTAAGCAAGTCTATTGTTTGTTCTGTTTACCACACATGGTAAACTGACAATACTTAAACACTTTTTTTTTTTTAAACTTTTTTTTTTAATCTGAGTCTTTTCTTCTTGGACCAAGGAATTTTCTCCGTCACAGAGTAATAGAGCTTGAAAACTCCAGCATCAGCAGGGAAGGCAGGCACTCCTTAGCCAGCCACTGTGTGAGAGAGAAAATGCAATTAAGGCTCCCACCAGGGACAGAGAACTAAACAAAACCTGCGTCTTCACACAAGAGCCTTTTTCTTCAATGTGAAGTACAAGGCCTCAAATCTTGTTGGTGAGATGCTAGCATTTAGGACAACACACTTTCAGATTTTCTCACAGTGGATCAAAGTAAATAATGCAAGGGCAGCAAACAAAAGGGAAAACTCCAGCGCGCTTACATTAAAAAGAGATTACAGGGGTCTTACAAGTGATTGAAGGAATAGATGACATTTTCAGAAACACAAAACTAAGATCTTTAAGCACAGCGATGTGAGTCTAGCACACTGACATTTTAGCAGGAGACATGCAAGTAAGTTATGTGTTCAAATACACAACACAAAAAATATGATAATTGCTATCTCACGCATTTAATGTGAATGCAACTATTCCTGATCTCACTGAAGTCAGGGGAAGTTTAACTACTGATCTCAAGAAAAAGCAGCACTCTGGCCTACTTTCAGTCCACACCTTTAATTTTTCTTCACTTCTGTCCTCATTTAAATAAACACATGTTAATGGCATGGATAATTAGGACGGTTTTAGGACATGCATGAAAAAAACATACAATTTTCAGTGCATCCACTCTCTGGGCAGGCCAGCACAATCCTCTGTTAATTCCATATTCCATTTTGTTTGAGGACACCAATCACTCAAAAAAGAAGTAGCCCTTCTTTACATCAAGTCATCAATGTTAACAATTCCTCTCTATCTCAGAATTAGCACATACTACCCATCCTCAAACCTTCGAGACTTTCCTAGTCTTGATACAGAACTCAACATATTGAGCGATAAGAAGTACATAGCTTTGCTTGACAGTTTTTAAGCATCTCTTTGTGACAAACATAATCAAAGTCATATTCAGCTTGCTGGGACCCATATGAATTAAACAATGACTGAATATGACCCGGAAAAGGAAAACTTGCATGTTGAAAAAACAGGGAGACAGAGAGTTGTGTGCCTGACATTATATCTATTTGTTATATCTGAATCATTATATCTATTTTCAGAAACTTTTATTTTGCCCCATTAAGTGATCTGCCTGCACTCCCTTTCAAGTGACAAAAGAACCCAGATGATGATTTATCTCTACCCAGCAAGCTTCCACTAGATGCTTAGGGCAGAATCCATGAGAATCTAAAGCATTTGGTCTAAGTTAGTCACCTAAGCTCCCTCTCTGTTCAACAAATAGAGAGATGGAGAGGAAGGAGACAAGCACTCCCAAAGAGCAATTCATCACAACTGTCTTACAACAACCTCTGAGACCGTCTCTCTCCATTAAAGACAGAGTCCATGACCTCAGAGAATCCAGATGACTAGCTGAGACTAGATGACTAATTTCTAGATGACCAAAGTTAGTGAGACAAATCCCACTATCAGACTATTCTGGGTGATAACGAGCAGACTAACTCTCACAAGAACTGTATCATCAGGGACTCTATCCATATCTGCTGCTTATTCTGCAGAAACTGGAAGATAACATTGTGTTGGACTTTAAAATCAGTTTCCATCTAGATGTTTTCCAATGTCATTGGAAAGCAACCCATTGAATTAAGTGATCCTTTCCTCTTCCCAGTCTCACCCTCAAAATGCTCCAGTTTTTTTCAGCTAGAGTCCTGGTACAGCAGAATACGCCAAATTCCAGTCTTTTTTGTTTGCTGTCAGCCTCCCTCTCTTTCACTATTTCTAATAATATGACATTATCAAGTAAAGAGTACATTGTGTTGTTTATAAAAAAAAGAAGAAAAGGTACTATCAAAGGAGGAAAAAAAAAAAAAAAAAAAGCCAGGCAATATCTGTTCTATATCATATCTCTCTTATTATCAAAGTAACAATAATAACCCTATTTTATAATGATGATAAAGCAAACACTGCAGTTGTTATTTTGGGAAAAATATTTAAGCAAATGGATGTTTTATCTGCAAAAAGACTTGCAGGATCTGTAGGACTTCATTTGGCTTCATGTGAAAGCCTTTTAAGACAGACAGGACTTCAGGACTGACCATTTAATATACAGCTTATTTGCTTTCCATGAGGATACACACAACTGAAAGAAACCAGTTATGACCTAAATCTTGGCAAAACAGCTATCATTATGAAAGAAGACATAATTACATAAAATACAAATTAAAGCCTGTCTTACATTCATATACACAAACTGTGTATGTTCCGCAGCCTTCTCCCAGAGAAATAGCAGCAACATGTCCTGAATGAAAAAGTTGTCCAGTAGCCGTTATAGAGAAAAAGTATGTTTGTTCTTAGCATACAATAGTGCCTCCTTCATCCCTTCTGATGAGCTGTTGCTGCTACTGAGCACTACTTCAAAAAACACTCCAATATTGATTTTAAACATTTCACTTCAGTTGGGTAAAAACCTACTACGTAAAGTTAATTTTCAAGGAATTAGACTGGTGCTGGAAGACGCAAGTAAATCGCACTAATTTCCGTTTAACAGCACTAATGAAACAAGATAAATATTGCATACGACTTATTATAACTCTGTTTTGAAAATCAAACAGTTCAGAAAATAATCAGTAGGCATTCAATCAAGGAGTATTTTATCATGTGTAAATACAGTGAATTAAATTCAATCCCTAATACTTTATGCATTCATTGACTTTTATGTCCTATGTATATTTTTATTCTGTTTCAAAAAGTCTGAATCTAATTTAGAAAGAAACTGAAAAACAAACTATGAAAACTAGCAAATATAAAAAGCCTATTACTCAACCACAGAGGATACTGTCAGGCTTCATTATTTAGATAAGCATGAGCATTATAAGTTATTTTATTGTGTGTTCTTTTTAAAATTAGAAATACATAAATTAAAATTCTCATTGAGATTAATTTCAGGAACTAAAAGAGAATTTAAAATGTAGACTTACAGTGATGTCTGGAACTGCTGCATGTGTTGATACTTGATACACACATTTGTATCACAAAGCAATTGAGATTTAGGATATGTTGTAAATGAGAGGAATAAAAAATATTAATAATGATAAGATTTGAATTAATTTTCAGTAGCTAGGAGAATGCATTGTAATACAGCAAAGTTTTTTTGTTCATTATAAAAACAGACATTAGAATATATTATTAAATGACACTTTAACCCATTATTTGAGTTCTCCTTGACATACACTCATGTGTGTATATGTGAGTGATTGCTTATGCAATAAGCCTGGGAAAAATGTAAATTGTATTTCCTCATAGCAAATTGCAACTGAATTAGACTACTGGGCAGACATAAACAATGCAATCAAATTCCCTGGCTTTTTTATTGAGCTTCTATTTGACTTAGTATACATTTGAAAACAAAAAAATTGTGTTTCTCAGGGTCTGTGACATTGCAGGCCATGAGAGATTCAATGTCAGTGCCGGCATACAAATTTATTAGTCTATAAAATTTGACATTCTCTTATTTATTCACAGAAAGGACAAATAAGATATTTTTTCATACTTACCAGAAATATCTGGGAGTGTTTATATGCTGCTCCATCTGGAGGATGCAAATAGTCGAGGCTGCTTTACAATTCAGCAGGCAAAGGCCTGCTGAAGGATAACAAATGACTTCATGGTGAAACAGCTATTGAAATTCTTTCAGTACGTGATATTAAAAACAACTGAACAAACAGAGATAAGGGACAAATAGGATTTGAAACAGACCTTTTTTTTTTTTTTTTAAACCAGTGTAAAAGAAAAACAAATGGAGCTCCTAGTTGAGGCTATACCTTTCAGTAATTTCTGAGGGTAGTTTTATTTCATACCTAAGAACTCTCTTAGAATGATAGGTGCTGACGAAGTTTAGTGTCTTAGATATGAAAACCATAATGGGACACTCTGGAATCCTGAAGATGGGATAGGATGGAAGGACAACTTCATAATTCTACAGAAAATACTTAAGAGGTTTTTCCCAAAGGGGAAAAAAAAAAAATTATTTGCTCCTTGTGTGTATGAGACATTCAACACAGAAAATGTTGCATTTATAAGCAATGAAAATTTAACGTAACTTTAAAAGCCAAAGATGTCTCAGTAGGAAGTTTTGTTGAATAACCACTACATCAAAACAGTTGATGATGCATGAAGATGAAGCACAACCATGTACAGAGATGAAAAAGAAGGAAGCAAGGAAGAATACAGTTTTAGAAAATATGGTGTGATCTGATTATTTGGAATTTCCAGTTTTCATGGCATCATACTGTTACACCCATTATACTATATACAGGCCAAAAGAAAACCCAACAGAACTCTCCAGAAACATGCAGTCGTAAATTATTTACATCAGAAAAGACTTCTAGTTGTCCTCTGGTCCAAACCCTACTGACAGTAGTGCTAGCTTATGTTGGGCCAACTTAGAATAATAGCTGACATGGATAGGTAGATGCATAACAGTAGAAAATCCACCACAGCTTTTGGGCTATTGGTCTATCAAACATAGATAGCCTATGAAATGTAACTACACTGAGACCAGAAAATTCCCTGGGCCTCCAAGAAACAACAGTAATTGTTAGTTGTGTAGTTAGTTCTATACTGCCAGGTGGGGAGAAATTCCTTCCAGAGCCATAATCATTTTAATTTTGTACCCTGAACCATGGGATCGGATTGGCTGTATTTTAACACGCATGACTATAAATGTTATTGTGGTCACACAATTACTCACACCTTTTAAAAATTCTTCCATAGCATTTGATTTAGCAATCTCCTGCATCAGGGAACATGCAGCTTTGAGGGAAGACAATGGACCAAATCACAGCCCTTACCCCTGTAAGGAGCTGCAATATCAGTGAAGCTACGTAATCCCTCACCTGCCCCCCAAAATATTTCACATTCTGATCCTACATAACTATATTTTGCTTATATATTTCTATACTTCTGAAGTACTACTACCTTTCTATTCTCTCTCAGGACAAAAGGGAAAAACTGACTATCAAACCAATCTCAAGACATATATTCATCAGTTTAAGTCTTCACACAAACAAGTGCAACCACATTGGTTACAGTTAGAATTTCTACTTCTCCTTGCCAAAGTTTTATTAAAAGCCTGCTCTACCTGGCACATATTCACAAAATCATCACTGATTGGGCTAGCATTTCTCAAGAATATATCTACCCAGTAGTGCAAGATAACTATTTTTACCTCAACTTTGCACCAAAAATAGGAGCTTATCCAAGATTAGACACCAATCTCAATGCAATGCAAGAATTCACACTGACAAAGGAACAGTGATTCCCAATATAAAACTCAGATCATTTTGTCACCTTCACACCAACGCAGTTGCATTCACACCACAACAGAACAGAAGCTTTGTAAAATATCCTGAAGTAACAAAAAGTGCCTGGGCTAGACAAGTCTTCATTATCACTATACTTCTCCAGATAACAGAATCAAACTCTAACAGTACAAACAAAACAACTGCGTTCCACTCAGTGAGTTGGACAGCTCTTCTTGTTTTAATAAATTTCAAGCAGAACAACTGATGTACAGAAAAGTTCGGTGTTCTGACAGAACTGTGGTGAAATATAAGACCAATTTTTTTTGCGTTTCTTTTCCTTAAATGTTCCTTTCCTATAAAAAAGGGAGAAGGACAGAAATCATAATTTGTAAAAAAAATCTTATAAACAGGTTCTGGCTCAGTATAAACAAATGAAATATTGGAATTTAAGATCTTCAGCAAAATACAGAGAACAAGTCCATTAGCTTACTCTCCTGGGTTCAAAATGAAATATAAAAGGAAAACAAAAAAAAATTGGACTTACACCATCTCTGTATTTTAACTTGATAGGATGTAAAATACCGTTCAGATTTAAATCCACTTCTGTAAAGTAGTATTTGGCATTTCAATCAGAAATCTATCAGATGTTCCAGTTTAACAATCTTAAGGTTGCTACAATTCCCTCAAGAAAAGATATTTCATGTTCCCCAGAGCACAGGTATTCTAAGAAGTGTCTTGCTCAGTAAGGGGACATTCGCGAAATGTTACAATTTCAACCTAATTAGAAAGAAATCTTATTAATTAGATAATCATCTAAAAGGATATTAGATTTTTTAGATGGAGGGCAAAACAGAAGAACAATAAGGCCTCATCTTTTCCTGACATGTTAAATAACTGCCTTTTTGAGCATTGGTTTACTTCTTAAATCATTCAGAGTTTAACAAGTTAATCACAGTAAAATAAGAAAGTTATTTTGCCAAACAACTCCTAATGGCAAAGCAATCCTCCCTAATTGTTTTAGGTACTTGTACATAGGAATATAATATTTACAGACATATCATTTTATGCATGCATGTATATATGCATGCTTAAATCCACGAAAATGTCATTTTACAACCTCTCCAGGAAACATCTGCCATTTTTAAAAATACTCTGTCTTTTCAGAATAAAACAAAGATTTAACATACCTCAAACATTTTTTTTTCCAGCCAAGTGATATGTTTTCACCCAAACTACTTACCGAGCTCTATTTTACTTTACTTAACCCAGGGTCTCTTCATTTACTCTAAATGTTTCTTTTCCAAATCTCTAAAGTATAAGAGATTTGGCATTGAACCCTTTCTTTTTGCCATCTGCTTCTAGTATCTCTAATCAATGGACAGAATACACTATTCTACACGTTCAAACTTCAGTCCATAGAAATAATGTGTTTAAATATTATTATGTAAGAAGAGCATCTACCTGTGAACTGGTTGGGACACTCCTCGTACCGCCCCAGTGTAACAGGGTGGTAACTTTATTATTCCCATTGCTAGAACTTTGTCGATCCTAATTGTATCTCCTAAATAGAGCAACTAATTAAAAAGCTCAAAAGCTAACATACCTCATTCGGGGTACCTAGATATTCCCTTTGACAAACCAGACTGTAAACTTATCATCCCATTTATTACAACTCCATTCTGTAGGTTAGCATAAAGTTTATCTTCCCTTTTCTTCTTAAGAAAGGAGTCTGAACTTCCTCAGTGCTTAAAGGGTCAAAATTTATCATTTCTGTTCATCTAATAAGTAATGTTTTTGCCGAACAAAACCAATTCCCAATAAATTCTCACTGTATTTGTGTGCTCTGATTTGATTTAGAGGCCTGTGGGGAGACACCATTTGGTAGCACAGGAACACAGAGGGGTAGGTGGTGCTGAGAAGAAGTAGAGCTCATGTGCCAGAAGTGTTATTGTGTCAGGTTGATTTATTGAGTGAGCTTCACTTCACCGAATGTTCCGAGATATTTATTTCCCTAAAGGCTCTGCAAAGATATGAACAGACCTGCATCCACAGATGTCATCATTGCTCATTTTACCGAGTCATGAAATTTTCTCAACTGCAATTTGTCCATCTAAAATTGCTGCAACAGAACAATGTCAATAGTAGCTTCCTACTCATAATACCTCCCTCTACTACACACTCTTGTCACATCCACCTCCTTCAGAGAATTTAAAAACGCGGAGCTTCTTCCATCTACATGTTATACAGTTCCTCAAGCACTTCCTTTTCTTAATCCACTAGGTAATAGAAACTAAAATAAATAAATAAATAAATAAATAAATAAAGCAAATAAAGAGAGTAATCAGATGCCAAAACTAAGAAACTAGTAGTGCATATGACTAAAAGATGAAAGAATACCAACAACTGAAAGAAAAATCTCCTACTTGAACAAGTTATGAGCTAGAATTCCATTACACAGAATTAAGAATACTCAAGTCCTGTGATTTTCCTTGGACTTTTTGTTTTGCCCTTTGGTTTTCTACAAAAAAAACCATGCTGCTGCGTGAAATGAGCAACCATCACTCTCACTCTACACGTAATAGTAAGGAATAAAGAGATTACATTTGGTCCTGAATTGATTTTACAGCTGTGGGGAGATGAAGAAACAGACATGCAAATATAGTTATGCTTTAACTTTCCTAGAAATAACAAAGAACTTAAGGCATTTCAAAAGCTGGAGATGATATAAAAAGCAAACATCACAAGCAGTGAAAGCAAAATTGTTATAATAAACAAGATTATAAAAATACAGATTTTGGAACAGGTTGCCCAGAGAGGTGGTGGAAGCCCCATCCTTGGAAGTTTTTAATACCAGGCTGGATGCGGTTCTGAGCAACCTGATCTAGTGGGAGGTGTCCCT
>WUAM01000327.1:1081141-1083985 GCA_024336885.1 Actenoides hombroni | reverse complement strand
AGTTTTGGAGAGGGTGCCGAGATGGTTGGGGGAATTCCCATGCTTGGATGTTGTTACGGCCAGGCTGGAGGCGGTTCTGAGCAACCTGATCTAGTGGGAGGTGTCCCTGCCATTGGCAGGGGGGGTTGGAACTAGATGATCTTTAAGATCCCTTTCAACTCTGACAATTCTACGATTCTATAATTTTCTTAAATATATATAAACAAAAAAAAAAAATGTATTTAACACGTGAGTTTTAATGTGTACTTGTTCCTTGAAGGTTTCAAAAGGATAATGTTATTTTACACAAAGATAAAGTTTCAGGTGTTAGTTGGATTTAAATAATACAACATATAAACAGGATGTCTCAAATAACATAAGCTCTTTTACGAACGTTAGCCAAAATGCTTTTGCTGTGCTACAGAAGAAGATCTATGTAAATACACATGTAAAAGTGAGTGCTTCTGGCCTATGTCAGAATACACTGGTTTATTTAAATATGTTAATATTTCTCATTATGCCATTAACAATAACCTTCATCCATTTGTGAAAAACATTTTGCCAAGCATGCACATAAAAAATTAGCAAGTGAAGCAAAATCACCTTAATTTGCTTTGGACCAGCAAATAACCAACTAATTTGCAGAAATCCCTGCCAAGCACTCATATTAAATGCTTCATGCTTATTTTATGACCTCTGCTGCTCCTCTCCTTCCCAGGCCCTGAATCATATGATCATTAACATATTGCAAGGTCTGAAACTTTATTTTTTACATTCTTTAATTAATGCCTGTTTATAGAAGGCCATAGGACTTCAGATCCAGTTAATGAAACTTCGCTCCCCCAGGCCCCTGGAGCCCAATAGAGAGCTTTCTCCTCTGTTGTTTTAGTAGCTTTTTTCCAACTGTTTGTTTATACACACTTAATTGATCTCTTTAGTCCCAGAAGCATTCCAGAGACACAACCTGTTCTGAGGCAAGCTAAAGTTTTTTTCCCCTTCTTTATAAAAGCCCTGATTGCCCAAGGTTATCAGTTTTAATTTGAAAGTTGAAGATTCAGCTTTATTTACACTGTCTAAAAGACAAAATTGATATGGGCCCTGAAGTGTTCATTTTTACATTCATACGCAGCAGAGTGGATTGCAAACACATACTGTATATAATTATTTTGATGTAGAACTAAGTAATTACTAAACACTGCTATGTCTTGTTTTATTGCATTTAAGAAACTCAGTCTTCATAACAAGTTGAAAATAAGAACAAATCAGCCTGCCAATGCATGAAATTTTCATGGCTCTTCAATTTACATTTTACATATTCCCTATGACAAGAATTTCTATTATGCTATTCTCTTTTTTCTGCTATAATTAAATTAAAAAAGTAATTGGCTGGTGCTGCACACTGCTGCAATGTCTTAATCACATAGACAAACAGTTTTACAATAGCTTACACCATTTGCCACATGGGGCAATGACATTATTGTACCAGGCTATAAACCAGGAGACAGATATCACATACCAGCTATCAACCACTGTGTTGAATCTCCTGGTGCCTCCTTGGGAAAACAGAAGAGAGAGGTACATTTAGTATGGTGATTGGCAACTCTAGTCTGAAATCTTAATTAACTACAAGTGACCAAGACTAACAATATGATAAAAGCAAATGTTTGTGGTTAAAATGAGTGTCATTAGAAATATCTACTTTGATTTCAAGATGTAAAAATCCTTGGGCAGAGAAAATAACACAATATGTCACTGCTTAAAAAAAAAAAGGGAACTAAAAATAGTTTAAAAGTTGGGGGTTTTAAGTGAAAAAAAAACCCCACAAACAAGAACTAGCAGCCATCGAGTCACTTTAATTCAGTATAATCAATCTTTTTCAATAGAGGGATAAGAAAAAAACAAAAGCATGCAATACATATTTACTGGTAATTATAATTTACTAATCACCTAAACTGATTTAGACAATATTTCTTTTACATTCCTGTTTAAGAAAAAAGTACCATGAGAAAATAAAAGGCTTCCAAAACTACCCTTATATGAGGAATATTTTTAATAGAATCAGGCTTCTAAAAATCACTACAGCATTCATCTTGAAAAGAAAAGAAATGCATTTAAGAACCTATCAAGTCATTTGACTCAAAACTTGTGAGGCAATTTAGACAGAATTTCAATGTAAATTCAAAAGCTGTTAAACTGAGGTCTTCTCTAAAACAGAAACTAACCTTCTGTGCTTTATTATTTTACTTTTTCCAGTTTCTTGAATACACACATGAAAGACATATCCCCATTATAAAGTCAACTGGGATCATGAACTGTATATCTCACTGTCTAAAGACCTCAACCAAACTGGCATGTTAGGAGAGCACACACTAAATGGCTTCAATGCCTTGCAAGATGAATCACCGTGATTTTTTATTCTTCCCCTCCCCTCCAGTCACCTTTTGTGGAAGGTTTCACAGATCTGGGAACTTGTCTACACAATGAGATGGAAAGGTTCAGGTCCTTTACCTGAGAAAGTTCAAACCCACATCAACTCACCTCTGAGTAATACAGGTAATACACATCAGACAACTGACCAGGTGATCAGTATTCAAATAGCTGTTATTCAAACTAAGCACCCATGTCACCCAAATTGATTTAACGTTTTAAGATCACAAATAAGCTGTGACATAGAAATTAGAGCACTTACTAGTAGCCTAGAGCACTACTCCTAAATTCTTTTTAGGGTAAAACAAACACCTTCACCAATTACATATGGAAACTATGTTTCTGGGTGGTGCTTCAGAAATTAAGCACATTTTTGTTGATAAGCCCCTTGCTAAAGCTAAATCTAGTTGTACACAAGTATTTGTGGGCATGACACAC
>WUAM01000327.1:1071141-1076141 GCA_024336885.1 Actenoides hombroni | reverse complement strand
CATTAACACTTACGTTAAAGTAACACTTGTAAAGCAGCTTTTGTTTTAGCGAAAGAAAGAAGGAACCAGTTCATCATTGAACTAATCCCATGGAGAGACCGGATCTATTTGTATTCCCCTTCCAACACTGCTCTCCCAAACACCCATGCTTTGGCTAGAGAAGGAAATAAACTAAATCATATTCTATTAAAAGCCATTTTCCAGCACTAAATGTAAGCTGGAAGGTTGGGTTTAGTTTATGACTATACCAAGGGTTGGCCCATCATTTCAAATGACATTTTGTGGAAAGATTGAAGTTAAGTACAGTGTCAACCTTCACCAAAAAAAAAAAAAAGTTCAAATCCCACTTCTACTGTCACCAAGAATGAAAATGGAATTTAATCCCATGCCCACTCACTCCTCAGTTTACTTCTGGAACTGAGAGGCAGTCTCAGTGTCAGGATGACTACTAAATATTATGCCAAAATACCAATTCATTTCCCATGGGCCACTGAATATCTGTAACAGAGAAGAGACACCCAAATCTGCAAGACCAGAACTGCCTCGTTCCGGTAGGATTTTCAAGCTCTCATGGGATGCTTATTGCTTAAAAACAATATTAAAGAGAGAAATGATGTGCCAAATCATCATTTAGAGCATGTAAACTAAGTTTGGGGTGATTACCAACTCCCTAAAAATAGCAAGCTCCTATCTGGAACACAACATGGAAAACAACATTGTCTGTTGCTGCAGTAGAATACATTTCAACATTAAGATAAGAGTAACCTAGATGAATGAGAAGGGAACTCTATACGTGTTCACCTTGTTTTCCACACTCATGTCACCTTCTCAGATCCAACCAGAATAAAATTTGTATATATTTAGAATTAAACACACAATGTTAGCAAATACTGCTAATATAAAACATAAGATTTCACTAATTTATGAAACCAAAGGATTTTTTTTTACTCTAAAAACCTAAATCCCCTTTTTTTTTCCAGATCACACTGAATTCTTCAAATCCTCTGTTTGTTTTATACATTATTTCCTTCTTGATATATAGTAATCGCCTAAAAATTTTAATATGGTTTAATTTTTATAACACGAACCATGTTCGTGCATATTGCAAACATATGCATCAACACATCTGTGTTCAGTCCTTTCATTGCTAGAATACTAGCATTATTTTAAGAATAAAAGAACTGATGCCTTTGTTCAGACAAAAATTATTCAATGTTGTATTTTAAGTATACAAGGTAGTACACTGCACTGTTAAATGTACATACTTCTGAGGACATCTGCAACATCAGATTTATTTTTTTTTAAATGTAAATTGTTCTTGGCATCTTGAAGGTTCTTTATTAACCTCTATATTACTATTGTTGCAGTTGTGACCATGAAGTATATATACTCAGTAGAAGACTTGAAATGAGAATGTGAAGAAGTTGTCTGCAAACTGTAAAAAAGGTTCCCATATAGTCATAGCATGCTTATCATGTTGATCAATATTATCTCATTTGCATATACTCCATATGGCAGCATTCATCTGTTGTCTTTTGCTTATACTTAGAACAAGGACTCCTTGGGGCAGGGACTGAATGTCTGAACTGAGTAGTGCAATGGTCCACAGCGAGGACTTCTGGATACCACAGTGATGTGAGTAGGACAGAAATAAAGGAAATTCAAAATAGGAGCTTCTTTCAGCTAGTAAACAGCTCAATCTTTCTTAAAATAAATGCATAAATCTAAAAATAATATTATAAACAAGTTTTTTTGTTATTACTGATTAAATTGTCACATGTTGGACTAATACTCTTGGAAAAACTGAAAGCAAGATTGGATAAATCTCTCAAAGGTACATTCATGCAGATATAAACTAAGGGACATCCAATAGTCTGTGTTATTTTAAGCAGATAACAGTACATGAACATAAATATATTATCTTAATGTAATTTTACAGATTTACCAATTTCAGAAGGTACTTTACTTTTTGCATGCATGCAGTTAATATACAGTTAACAGAATTTAAAACCAGTTAACAGTGCACTCATCTCTTTGTCTTCTAACGAGAAGACATCATGTACACATCATTTACAAAATGCTGCAGCATGAAATTTTACCTTATCTATCTCAAGATTCCTTGATCATATAACCATACCTCTTATATGTCATTTACCTACTTTATAAATATGAATATACCCTTAAGGTAGTTTGGGTATTTTGTACATATTTGGCTTCTAGACTTCTAATAAAATGAATGTTACTGACATAACTTTACACAATGGAAGATTTATTAAACAAAACTCTTCAAAGTCTTTTTAGTCATGATGTTCAAAAAAACTGATTCCTTGGAGAAGATTGACAGGAAAACTCCTTGTATCATCTTAGCATGTTCACTGCAATACAGTAGGAAAAAAATCATTAGCTATTCAAAGTAAAACTTTCAGCAAATGTGCCTAAGACATATTGACCTTCTTATAGTCAGGAAATGCATCTCGCATCTTTATGTGCTTTTAAATATAATTTGTCTAAACTGTCTAAAGTAAATCAAAAAACTATCACTCAATCCTCTCAGTAGAAAGGGTAAATTTTAATTGCAGAACTTAAAACCTCACAATTAAAAGCCGTGTTGCTACTTAAAGCTAGCACAAACACAAGAATGAGAGTTCATGCATACAAATCAGCTTTTCTGCCACATCCAGAAGGGTTCTGCAGCATATCCTGATGAATACAGTCTGTACCTTCTAAATTTAGTTAGAAGGAAGAAGCAATGGAATATTAGCCAGTGGAATATGTTTTCACAAAATATAAATTCTTTCCTTGTCTCTTTGATTTGTGAATGACTTTGTGATAATCCACATTTGATTAGCGAGAAAGCTAAAATGATGTTGATAATTCAAAGGTAAGTATGCAAAAAAATGTAATGAAAAATAAACACAAACAGAAACTGGATAGGTTTTTTTGTGTTTGTTTTTTTTTTCCCTTTTTCCTAGAGCAGGGCATTTTGTGAAAAAACTTTTGGTAAGCAAGCTCATAATTTATTATCTTCTGATTTAAAGAAAAAAACACTTATAGCATAGTTTTTCACAGTCAGCCAAACCAACAGGTAGATGGAAGAACATATTCACACATACCAACTATGTACAAAAGGAAAAAATAAGAGTGTAATTGAAAAAATATATTACATACTCCTCAAATCTAAGTTCACAACTTTATGCCAGATTGTCATCTATTTTACCCTTAAAGGGCTCCTTTTAGTCAATGGATCCATGTCGATGTATGCCAGATTAAATTCTAGACTTTTGTCAGCAGAATCCATCTTAGAATCTCTCCGAGAGAATCCAGTGAGCACCTTGTACAGCCACATCAGCAGCTGTGTTTCACTCAATTATCCTTATCTGCCATCCAGAGGTGGATATGCTAGGAGGATTTTGTCTATGCTAACCGATCAACCAGGCATCACTTCATTTTCTCAGAAAGTGTGAAGGAGAGAGAAGATAGAAATGGTGCACAATGAATAAACACTCTGGCATGCCCTCACACTAATCTTCTTCAGGAAGAGGTTTAGGGCTTAAGGCAGACCCTCCCAGTGGACTCTAAAACCATCTCCAGATTCCTTATAAAGTCAATAGAAGATTTCATCAATTTAGTATCAAAATAACTAAGCTAACAATTTCTTGGTAAATAGAAGAAACATGATTGGAATCATGCTTCACAATTTTGAACAAACAGAGGTGTGCACTGATACTATCACACAAGGTAATAATTTGGATTTTACATTGTCCATAGCTGGGTGAATGGACTAGGCAAATTCTCCATCTATTACAAAGATAATTCTTTAAAATTCACTACTAAAATCCCCATTCACAAACTTGGGTTCTATTACTGGTAGCTCAACTAACAACAGCATGAGAAAAACCTTATCCCTTGATTTACAGAAAAGAGAACTGTATCTGAGATAATGGCAGTAAATAGAAAAAGGTACTGGAGTTGTCGCATACAATTTATCTATTATGCCTTCCCTGACACAACACTGGATAATAGATACAATTTAGTATTTTCCTCTTGGCACAGGGAGAAGAGACATCTCTGCTTGAGATGATGGAAAAGAAGGGGATTAGGAGGTGGTGAAAGAGAATATTAATTGCAAAATCATACATTAATTTTCTGGTATCAAGTAAACACTGCACCAGAAGTGTCCCTTGGAAAAGGAAGTCTCAAAGATCTCAAAAGCATTCCTGTGAAGAAGAGTTTTCAGAAAGTATCCTACTGTAGGTAAATGTTCAAGAATAAGCACCAGGATCTTGGTTAGTGCCAGGTCTGCATTGAAAGTCCTAGCTTTTTCATAGCAGAAGCTGAGATTGAAACCTAGCTTCTAGTCCTAGCTAAAACTGCAAAAATTCAAGTCACTTCTTTGCCCTCACTCCTATTTTAAATCAAGACAGTTAATTTGAAAAGCAATTTCTTCATAATCAATATCAGTAAGTTTGGATTCTCAGCTGCTTCTCCTTAATAGACATTTTACAATATCTGGCCCTCTGAGTTCTGCTTGATGGGTGCTTCCTTTGCCTCACCTTACCTTGGACCAAGAAACACCAAACCAGTGCTGAAGTCATTAGCTTTAGGGACATCAGTATATGCCCAATCCTGCTTAATGTCAGCAAGGTTACTGGTGTTTGGCTGATGCACATGTCAAGGGACCTGAACCTGATGTAAATGTACCCACGAAAGGAAGTGTTCTCCAAAGTGGACATTCCTCTTCTGGGTAGGTCTCCTCTGCATAAGAGTAATAAGAACTAGCTCTTCTAGAAAGTACAGTAATCCAGGAAATGCTCATTTTATCTTTCGCATCTGCTAGTGGGATTAAGAGAGTTGGGGTTGTTCAGTCTGGAGAAGAGAAGGCTCTGGGGCGACCTTATTGTGGCCTTCCAGTATGTGAAGGGAGCCTACAAGAAAGCTGGGGAGGGACTTTTTAGGCTGTCGGGCAGTGATAGGACTAGAGGGAATGGATTAAAGCTAGA
>WUAM01000327.1:1036534-1060968 GCA_024336885.1 Actenoides hombroni | reverse complement strand
AGAAGCAATCCACAAAAGAGAAAAAAAAAAAAAAAAAAAAAAAAATAAAAAAAAAAAAAAAAAAAAAAAAAAAAAAATAGAGAGCTTATATTCTCCTATCAGGCAGCATATGGACTGTAGAGTCCTCAGTATTTAATAACCAGTACATGGTGTTCTATATATAGCAACCAGTATTTATTTTGTTCCTGAAATTAAACATGAAAACCAGTCAGATACTCAAGTGTTGTATTTTTCACTGCTTGTTGACTTGTCACATGAAACAGGATCCTGGGACATGACTACCATAATGCAAAGGTAAATCATTCAGACTCTATATGTCCTTGGCTGTCACACGGGTTTAGAGTTATCTTCTCAATTTCTGTTTATCTTTCCATCTCCAACAGCAGTTAAGGCTAGACTATTATTTGGGGAAATACCAAGAGGGAGACTCCAATCTGTCACTTCTAGTGATAATGTATGTAATTAATAAATAAATTAATATTCTTCACTTCAAAAGTATGGGCAGATAATTTGCGGAAATTGCAGCGCTGTCCCTCCCCCATCATGTAACTATTACAAACAGTACCACATTTTATTCATTTATTGTGCAATTTTAAGCTTTCTCACTCACCCCGTATTTACAAATGGGGTGCCCTCCTTTCACTTAGATGTAGGTATCTGCAATGTAGAAATACCCATGTGCCATAGCTGTTCTATAGACTTCTTTCATAATCAATGGTGCAACACAGGAACTTCTACAGTTTGCTTCATCTGACCAGTTTTGAACTTCTTTAAAACAAAGTGAATAACATCATAGAAATACAGTTCCTTGACTATCAAGAGAAGACAACTGGTCATTGGTTCAGATGGAAAGATGTACACCGTGCATGTAAATTGGGATGAAGCAAAAAAATTTGACTGCAGATCAAAGTATTTTGAACACTGCAAGTATAGGTCCTATTGGTTTAGGAAATTTTCTCCATCTCCAAATTATGGCTGATGTGTAAATTACATATTGCATTATCTAGGAAATAGCGTGAGACTACAGGGGAGTATGAGACAGTGAAGAGTTTTCTGGGATAGGGCTGGAGGATTGTGTGAAGCAAAAAGAAACAAACCAAGTGCTGTCTTGTCCATAGTAGCTTTGGAAAATAGCTCATATAGTAGTAGACCATCACCACAACTACACTTGCATTTTGTTTCAGGAGGAAGTAGTTGATTTATCCCAAAAGAATACACAAAAAGTGGTAAAGTGTGGGCAGTCAGGATTCAGAAGTAAAAGGGGAGTTATTTTACAGCACAGGAATGCCCACACAGACCAGCTTTACCTAAAGCACCATACACAGAATGAAAGAAACCACTTTCTAGGTAATAATTTAAGAGATGGCATAGAAAATCTATCACACAACACAAATATTTTAAATATCTTTTGGGCTTTCCTTGTTAAACAGACTCAAATTTGACATCCTTCACAACCATTTTAGTTGTGTAATACTCAAAAATACGCATTGTCCTTATGAAAACATGCAGCAATTACATAAAATAAAACTTACTGGTTTAATACAGCTAACAGTATACAAATACGTGTATATACAAATATATATGTTGCATACACATCAATATATAAAGCTGTCGTATACATTACAGGTACACAGCTAATTGATTTTTTTTCAGTGCACACTCTAAATATTTAATATTTAAAGTATTGCAAGTAAAGTTTGCAAGAATGTTTTTCAACTACATCCTAAGTATACCATTAGCTCGTCTCATTCATGCTAGGTATCTGTTTATGCCATGAAGTTCAAACAAACATGTGACTTCTTTAAATTCTAAGCAAGCAATTTGTAGGCTGCTCATCCATTATCTCCGGGCGTGCTCTCTGTACAAGGTCTACTAAAGTAATGGTTCTTTCATCAAAGCCTAATGGTTTGTTTCAAATAATCAAAGTAGTGTTTATATCACTGTCCTCAGGTGCAACCATTTTGTTTCCAGGAGAACGGTATAGTACATGCTAATGTCACAAGTGATAAATCAAAGCAACTACATTTGTTTCTCTAGCTTAACCAATCTACCCTATGTCTTCAACAACAGCAAAAAAAATATCACCCTGGCATTTGCATTCTGTAGCTTATTCTGAGAACATGAGCAGTTTTGCAAGTAGTAAAACATTGTATGTAAAACAACTCACTCGTTCCTTTCTTCTATTAATAACAAGTACAGTTTGACTTATGTGGGAACTAGCACTGTTGTTATCTGAAGCAGGATAAGAAGATGTTTCTCCCCACTGCAACTTCTCATGAATCCTGAGATTATTTTTATGCAACATCCTGCTTTTGGTTAAAATAAAGTGTGTCTGATCAACTCAATTCTTCATAGCACAGTCACAGAAATTCACTTTTTTTTTTAACTTTTTCTCTTCCTTTCTCTTTTTTTTGGTTTTGTTTTGTTTCATTTTGTTTTGTTTAACTTAGTCATCAAAGGAGAAAAAAAGCCTTGCAAATCCTTTAACTGGACAAAACAAAAATTGAACTCACTTGACTGATATTTCAGAGGACCTTAGACAATTCAATGCATATATAGAGCAGAAGTAAAGTTAGATCCACAATCATATTTTCTCTTTATTTTTTCTGATGTTTTGTTGCAACATTGGTAAGAGGTTTGTGTATCTAATATGATAAGATTGGAACTTCAAATACCCTGTGAACCATGTTGGATGTGGTGCAATAATTACTCCGGTGATGTTATTCTCCTTACCAAGAATGTGCTGGGAAAGTCACACGGGCAAAGCTTTCTGTCCAACGGGAAGTAGAACCTGCATAGTCATCAATCATGCCCCATTTTCAATTAAAGGAATGACACCAATAGCAGTGGCAGGAGATTCCATCAGTCCTATTAGATACAGGATGAGGGTTGCCTATATTAACAACTGAAGGGGGTGAAAACCATGGAATAACATGGAAACAATGATAGACAAGTGAGCTGGACTGGACAAAAGGTTCACTTTACGAGTCTAAGTGCAAATCATCATCTTCATCATCATCCAATACCCAAGGAAAACTAATACTTGCATTTAGTTCAAGAAAACGGGCAAGAACAGTTGCACGACTGAGTGAGGTTTCTGAATGAAGAAGGTGCTTAACATACTGTTGGGCCTTTGGTAATGCTACCACACCAAACACATTTGAAAAATATTATTAAAATTGTGAGCTATAGTAAAACAAACAAACAAAGAAACAAACACCTTTCTGTCCCTTTAACTCTGGAAATCTGAAATGCAAGATTAATTGTGAACTAAGATGCCACCTACACTTCAGGTCTTCTCATGATACCAGCCTGCCTGCCTCCTAAAAGATAAAATTTGGTAAATTGCCCAGACCTGACAGAGTACATCTCAGGAGTTACTGTGATACTACAGTAAATCTTGACACACAGAAGAAGGGAAATAAAAATCTGAAATTAAAATACCACTAACAAATTCAAATTTGGATAATTTTGTCTTATGAAACTTCCTCCCAATTAACTAACTCTGAAATACAAAAGCATAAGGGCAGGAAAAAAATTATAAATAAAAAATTCAGTGATCATGTCAAAATATTATTTTTTTTTTTATGTCAGTGAAAAAAAAAAGTTTTTTGAAACATTTTTCCCTGAGTTTTTCCCCAGAAGTAGACCTATAGGTTGTGGGTTTTTTTCTTAAAAGCCAGGCCTGACTCCAAGTATTAGGACTTTCGGTTTTAACACAGACCTGGATGTCTGCATGAGCAAATGGAATTAAATGTCATGAAGAAAATGTGAAGCCAGAGGAAACTGCAGATAAAACAGTTCCTCTTGCTATACACCCTTAAAGTGCTAGATCTATTCTCTTCCCAAGTCCACCTGTGCAAGCAGGAGGTAAGCAGAAATATATTTTGTGTCATCTTTATTTTAAAAAAACCACAGTATACAAAGGAAAGAAATGGGCAAGAAGGAAATGCTGCATGGCTTTTGATTCAGAAAAAATATGGTCATCAAGAGGAACTAAGAACAGTAGTTCTAGGTCTGAGGAGGGAGGTCTGGAAAGCATGTTTGGCTTCTGTTTCCTATTCATTTTCTCTCAGCCTCTTGTCCTTACGTGGCAGAAGGATGGAAGAAACCAGACAGGGTTTGGTAGCATCTGGGCAGTAGGCACCAAAACAGGTCACTAGCTGATAGCTTCAGTGTACTGTGGAAGCCAGTAGGCAAATGGACACTAACACAGGGAAGCACTGCAGCATTTTATTGGCTTCTGTACCCATTTTCCTCTTCAGCCACCCCTAGCCCTGCTGCTCAGCTCCCTGCCTCTTAATTTCTGGAGCCACTCACTTCACAAGGTGACTTTAATATCTGAGAAGATTCTGGAGACAAAAAAAAATTGGTGCCAGAAGAGCTATCCAAATAACAGGAAAAGAAGTGGAGGGCTAAGATGTAAAAAGTTAGAAAGGCAAGAAAAGAAATCTAATTTCTGACTCTTTTTGTATATCAAGGCTATTGCCCCAACAGGGTAATATGTATCAAATGTGTAACCCCAAGAGGTAAGACAAGTAAGAACAAAATTTTCCTCTGGCTAATTTTACCCAATACAAAATAAACTCCACAATGAAAGTGTGAATAACTTGATTAAATCTAACATAAAAAATACATTTCTACTGACTCTCTTTTGCACATGAGTCACCACAAAAACTAACTTTTTGAAAAATAAAAGGAACCACTGGATATAAATTTTCCTCAGTTCATTAAGGTGGGTATTTCATTCACTGAAGAAAGCCTTAAAAACAAAGACTTACTTGGCTAGCCATCTAACACTAAATAGTGATTAATTTTCTACTACCACACTCCCTATTAGTATTACTCCCAAATGTTCAGTTTAATTTAAGTACTTTCTGATTCATGAACAAGGGAATAACATACAGCTATAAAAAGGTAATCCAATCCTAAAATGGCCTTAACCCCCATAATCTGCACTTCAATGGCAAGGGAAACTATAGTTTTGAAACTGTAATCAAGATATTTTTTTTTCAAACACACACACTGGAGCTGTCCTTTGCTCCCATCACTTATTAGATTACAATAAAACGACCATGCTCTCTTTATGGTGGGAACACAGCGACCCTGGGGTGATTTATAATCTTGTGAAACCCTGTCCACACTGCTGACCAGACTTTTTTTTTTTTTTTTTTTTTTCCTGAGGTCACTATCTGTTTCTTCAACTGATGTCTTCCTGCTGTGACAACACTGTTGGATAGCTGTCAGCACATAAGTATTTTTCAGGCTATGTATTATCTCTGCATGCACTTCTTGTGGGTTGTTGGTTGTTTTTTTTTTCCCGTCAGAAGCATTTCTGTGCTTGGTGTTTAGATAGAAAAAGGACCATTCTAGGAACTTCTCATTAGCCTGATGCCTAACCCAGAGGAGAAAACTAAATAGGAAAATAATGAAGTGGATCTTTTAATGACAGAAATAATACTGTTTCTTCTAAACTTATCAAACTACTACTGACTACACATTGTTCTGTAATCTTTTTATGGAGTATGTTTTTCCACTTCAGGAACAAACTATCTGGAGTATTCTTAGATAAAACAGAAAACATTCCATTTATTAATCAAATGCAAATTTTGGGAAAGGCCAATAAAAGATTTTTAGGAAGAAAAAGGAGAGAAAGAAGCAGATAATGGAGGAACTGTTTTATTTAGCATGAACTGTTATTTATTAAATAAATGTACTTGAAGAAAATATTTTTTGTTTCCTCTCCCTCAGCGTACTTGCTCCATGAAGAAAATGGCTGTCTGAGGTATGCTTATTTCACTCATTCTAACGAAAAGCATTGATAATTTTACAATCTACAAATAGTTTTGGCAACATAATTTAAAAAAAACCCAAACCTTAACTTGATACAGTGCTTATTCCTTGCGCATAGCAAGGAATTTTAAAACAGAACATTTTAAAAACAAACAGCACTAAAAGTATGTGTAATTTTATGTTTCTCCTAAAATGAGTTCATATTCATTTGATTTACACATCTACAATTAATCATTAAAGATAAGTTAATTAGAGCTGAACAGTGACTTTCTGATGATCCCTGGGCAAGACATCCTTGCATAACCTCAGGTGAAAGTTTATGATGATAATAGCCACCATCTCGCCCTCAATTGCCCATGCTATGCCAGGAATTCAGTAAACTGTCTTGGTTCCTACCCTGCACAGCATGGATTCCCTGCTATCCCTGTCTCGGAGTGTATATGCATCGGTTACAGAAGCTGCCTCCCCACGGTCTGTCTGTATAACAAAAGTTTCTATTTGGTCATAATTAGAACTTGATCCATTAACGTCAAAATTTGCACTGAACTGAATGTTGCAAGATTTCTCTTTTAAAGCAAATGCTTGGTTGATCCACGTAGTACCTACTGGGTGCTGTCTTTCCCTACCTAAGCTAGTAGCATTTCAAAACAATTTTCAATGGAAGTACAAAGCATCTAACTACCACTTGAAACAATATTAGAAAGCTATGAGTAAATATAATAGGTAATTGAATTATGCACAAAACTTCCAACAACTTCCTTCATATGATAGACTACAGCTAAACATATAATGATTTTTTACTGAGAATTGAAGTGTTCAATATTCTAGTAAAGACAACAAAATACAGCATTTCAATCAGTTGTGCCTGACAATTTCTTCATCCGTGAAATATCTGGTTTAGGAAAATAAAATTATATGCAGTTTTCACAATATTGCACTTCATATTTAAAAATTTAAAAGGCTTAGGTTGGAGTTAACACCAGCTATTCTTTATTGGTTTATTCATCACTGTTTCAGAAGGATAAAAAAAAAGTACTTCGCTTCATGAAGATAAGGACAAATTGATAATTGTAGCAAATAAGTCAGGTTGTCCTTTGCTCTCGAGGAGGTAACCTACTGTTTCACTCCTCTAAGGACTTGCTTAATAAGATGAACAAAATCTCTTGGAAAAAAAAAAAAAATCAATTAAAATGGAGAAAAGTCCCTTAGGATAAAGTTAGTTTGGCAGTCCATGCATTTCTCAATCATTCTTTCAGTTTGTTCTAAGTAATATATTCTTACTAAATGTACTTAGGCAGTGCCCTTTTTGGTAACAAGGCAGTTTCAGAAGGGAACACGAAAAACCCACACTGCATCAGAAGGGGCTGCTGGATAAAAGAGGGGTTTAGGAAGTAAAATATCTAATAGATGGAAAAAAAGCAATTGGAAACAAAATGCATATTCCTAGGATTGCAACATGAAAAGGCAGTAGGAGCTGCTAGTATAAAGAAATGTATATATTGAACCATTCACTTATTAGCCTTTCTAACTAGGTCCTTACAGGGCCTTTACATGGCAGTATATCACAGGGTGGGGCTGAAAGATTATCCGTTCATTCCACAAACTACAAAAAGCTTTCCCAATCTGTAGTCATTAATAGCCACCAGTGAATCCCACCTTAGAAGGAGAATAAAACAGGAAAGCCAAGAATAATTTCACAGTTTCTCTTAAGCACTCTTCATCCTTTTGCTGTTAATTCAAATTTATTTTAAAGAAATTAAAAAAGACAAACAAACAAACAAAAAATGCAACCAAAGCTTGTCACCCATTACGTTCTGGATTAAAAACCAGATAAATAAGTTCTGTATATATTATTCCTTACACCTCAGAATCTGGCTGCATGCTGTTATGTAAGTGCTGTGTTTCACTCTACTTATTACTAGTAATTTCAATGATGAAGAAATGACCTTCATATAGTAAAATGCTTTCAAAGCAACAGAAAGGGTATATATACACAAAATTATATTTCAGGTTGGAAGAAAATAAAAGTGGCTGTGCCTGTCCGTGGGAGTTACTGCAAAAAAGAGTATGCATTTATAGTACAATTCATATTTTGGATAAAATCTGTATACAGGCATGTAAGGTAGGTCTCAGTTGCCCAAATAGGCATGTAAATTAATTTTAGTCCCCATGGGGTACCATGATGACTCCTAAGAAGAAAAAGATCTCCTCAAAGTCACTCATCGTATCTGTCAGCCCTTTACAGGTGTCTAACACTGAATGATTTTACACACAGATCACCTCAATTGGCACTAGATGCCTATGTTCAGGTAATTACATGGAGACCAATTTAAGGTAAGGTTATTTGCCCCTAACTTGAGGTATCTAGTAGCTGCCCCAGTCTAAACTAGCGCTCCAAGACTCTTTCTATAGTCAAAGGAATAAAGCTTGGCACCTCTAGAAAGCAATTCATCTTGTCTATCTTACCACATATTTTAATGACATGAGTGGCTCTTCTGGAGGTGCTCATCCCTCTCTGACTACAAAGGGGGTGTAGCTCAAATTAAAAAAATTTACATATCTAAGGCTAAAGGACTGAAATTCACTCTCAGTCATGAGGCTTTAAAAATATATTATGCTGTTTCAGATCTAATGCATGTTAAGAAGGAGTGTCTAAAATTAGGTATTTAGAAAGCAGTTGTCTAAACTCCTATTATTGTCAAAGGAGATCTAGTTGATGCAGTCAAAGAAGTCTAGAAAGCTATAGAAAGCTATTCAGTGGAGCAAATGTAGGTGTCTACTTCAGAATAATGAATCTTCCTTTGACTGTATCGACTAAACTGTCATTGACTAAATCTACATGTACGAATCCAGAGTTGAATTCTTCCCTATGAATTTGATCAGCTGTCTGAATACAGGAGCCTAGTGCCATCTGCAATGCCCTCAAGTATCCAAGACATGCAGACAAGCTGGCAGACTTGACAAAGGACCTAGGAAAGACTTGCACTCATCTAAACAGCAGCTGTAAAACAGAGAAGATACCCTAGGGCCTTTCAAATGCATCTAGATGCCTGTGTTTATGCAATTGAATCATGTCCTACAGTTCCAAACAGCAAGTTAATTTGGAGTAGCTAGTGCATTAAAATGATATGTTAGCTCACTTGAAAGTAACTTCTCCACAAACAAGTCTTTTACCTTGTTGAAGTAAGTGACTGGATGATCTTCCCTTGCCAACCTAAAGAACATTATTCCTTCACATACTTAACCCTAGATTTCTACTGTATCATATCACAACCTTAGTCATAAATTTTTATTTACCTGTGCTCCTAAGGTAACATTTTTATTTGGACAAATACACGCACATTTTCAAAATGAATGATGGCAAGTCTGTCATTCAGTAGTTAAAAGAAGAAAAAGAGACTCCATAAGTTTTTCCATAAAATATGATATTTTTGGGCTACAGTTTAATACTTTCTCCAACGTTAGCACAAAAGTTTAAAATATTAGGAACTGTTAAGATTTTTGTGCTGTCTCCACCTGATGACAGCCACCCTGTGATTACAAAGATCAATAGACTAGATGATCTTTCGAGGTCCCTTCCAACCCCTAACATTCTGTGATTCTGTGAATGTGAAAGGAACCACAAATTTGTTATTACTCTGAAGGCAATAAGAAAGCATGTTATAAAAATTTGTTCTGCACACCTTTTGTGATATTTTAGACATTTAAGCTGTTGTTACATGTCATTATTCTGTCAGTAGCAGATCAACTATAAGAGGTTTTCTATATATTTCCACACCATTCCTTCCCTTCACCTCCAGTTCTTACTCATCTAAAGGTTCTTGTCCTTTGCTATAAATCACATTAATGCAAGCATTTGGCTGGCTGTGTTCCAAAAGCAAATGCATGAAATGAAACAGAAAAAAAAAACCCCAAACAACTTTAAAAGTTTTAAAAGTGTTGGCTCATGTTTAGTTTCCTTGTTGCTTTTGTTTTTTTTCTTTTTAAATACAATTATTTCACTGAACCAGTTTAGATAGCTAAAGAAAGAATTGAATCTATGCAACTCATGGAACAGAACCATTGGCAGGAACAGGGAAGGGAACCTCTCAAATAGCTGCCAGGTGAGCAGTAACATGGAGCCACTGACATAGTTCAGATCTGAAAATTACATTTGAAAAAAAATTAATTCCTGCCATGGAGAACACAGATGGACAATGAAATCAAAATTGAAAATAGATAGGGATCTTTTTTTTTTTTTTCTCCTTTAAAAAAAAAAAATCAGGGGGGAAAAAAAAATAGCCCTCTAGTTTTGGATGGAGAAATAATTACCAGAAAACAATAAGCCAAAAAGAGAAAAAAATACATGCTGAGAGAGTACAGTGCAGAATTTTCCCAAGCTCCAGAGACTGGCAGTCCCATTGAAGCCAAAATGGCTCACAGAGTTGGAACATCAAGAGCCTCTCATTTCTGCCCAGGCCACCAGCATCAACAATGGGCTCTTTCAATTCACCTTAGGTCCAGGAGGCTGGTGGCTGCTATGCACAGGCAAAGACTACAGGATTGATACACCTGATGAAACACATGACAGAGATTTTCTGAGCCTGGAAGCTACTGAAGTATCAGTACCATCTTCCACTTCTGAGTACACAGTTTGGGTTGACCTCCCAGATGTTGCTCCAACCAGGTAACAGGAGCGAGTAAGAGAAGGCACTGTATGAACAGCTATCTTCTACTAATACTAATAGCTTCATTCTACAGCTAATAACAGCTTAAGGAGTAAAAACAATATTCTAAGAAATATTGGTCATGATCAGTGTCTTCTTCTGAGTTGATTCCCTTTAAGGGAAAAGCAAAGATTAGTGTAAAAAAATACTGTGTTAATGGAAAATACAAAATTAGAGTGCTCCTGGAGACAGCAACTTCTGACACACTTTGTAATTGGCATTTTCAAAACCTGACTCCCCTCCTACGTTGCAGAAGGACCTTTAATATATTTGATGTCTAGAAGAACTTTGCTTCATCACATGATCCTATCACACCTCACTATGTTGGTTAAAGTTGAAGCTTTCTCATTATTCAAATGGGAAACAATTGGTCAGCACTGCCAATGATTTTTTTTAATTATTTTTTTTTTTAAACTACAGCCAACCTTTTTTAACCCTAAAAACTACAAAATCTGAGCTCTGGAGAATAAAAAAAACAATTGCCTAGCTTACACTTCCATCCTCAAGATATAGTTGGTCTTCTTGGAAGCAGAGCCTCATAAGTCTAGTTCAGTTGATTTTCATCAACTAATATTTTTCCATGTTGTTTGAATAACCCTTACCAGTTACTTTTTCATTTCTGAATCTTAACAGCAAAAGCTGTTGTGTATTCATTAGACCTAAGAGACTATGTTCAGAATAGGTGTTCTACTAACTCTTTTTTTTAAAATTTTCTCTTTCTTTAAAAACAAAGACCCAAAACCATAACTAAAATATAGTTGCCTAAACCAATTCAAATCTAAGTATGTCCTTCCACAGCAGCTTAAGTTCTTGTACATTGCGGCCACTAATTTACAGTGTTGTCTTCCTCCCGTCCCAAGCCATGCACTCCCACACATTTCTCCATACAGGCACTAGAATTTGTGCCATGTAATGAGACATTTCAGATGTCTGGTCTGACTGGAAACCAATCCTTTCAAAAAGGGGAAATTAAAAAAAAAAAAAAAAAAAAAAGTAAGAAAAAGGGTTAATTTTCAGCTGGTCTGAGCAGGGAAACAACCTGCTTACCATACTCCTGTTTAATTAGAACACTGTTGTTCGGGGACAGCGGAGAGTTCTTAACCTTGTCTAGCAGAAATGTGTTGCAGCCTGTCTTGATCTACATAAAATGAAAATGTGGTTATATCAGAGCATTCATCTCACTTTTAATTTAGTTCGCATAGGTGAGAATATTAGTGAAGACACTGCTGCACTGCCTTCACCGGGAACTGGCAACTGTAATGCTTGGTACAGGCTTTTAAAGGGACAATAGTCTAGCTGCCAGACCACACTGCCAGATCCTCACTGCTCCTGTTACACATGCTGACAAAGTTACTGGCTCCTGCTACAGTCACACTTACCTTCTGCTATGAAAACATACCCTCATAGTGGCTAATTTTTTCATGGGTATTATCACTAATTCCTCCTCCAAAATTCTTGCTCCCTCAATGTACGTTATTGTCGTGATGCTGTAAGCATGAAATACAAAAGCCTGAGTTTCAAAAGGGCCACAAATCTTCATTTCTTTCTGGACTGGGAAAGCAGACTTGTTCTGCGTCTGACACTTCTCTGATTATCTCTGGGGGACTGGCTTGTCAAGGGATTATAAAATTCTGAGTTCAGATTTAAAAAAAAAACAAGTCCCTTGAAACCCAAAAATTATTTCCTGGGGTTTTTTTGCTTTTTTTTTTTTTTTGAAATTCCATGTCAGATAGACTGTAAAGTGTGCCCAAAGAAGTTTGGTTTGTTTTTTATTTATTAAAAAAAAATTGGGTTTCAAGAATCTTGCCTTCAACATAAAAGTTTTACACGTAGGGGAAAAAAAAAAAGAATACAGCATAATCTGTAATCCATTCTCTATGACCCTATTCAGATTGCTTTTATTCAAATAAATGTGCCCGTTTCAAGCCTGAACCTGAACTACAGCTCTTCTATAAACGCCACTGAGAAACGCAACACTGCATTCCTCCAAAGTGCAGAACTGCCTCTAACTATTAACTCTGCTAGGACACTCAGTAAGTGAATCAGTAACAATTATGTTTTGTTGGGGATAAGACCTGTACTACAAGAGCTGAAACAGCTACCTAGGCTGAGAACACCACAAGATTTGCTGCTGTTCATCACCAGATACTCTGTCAGAAAGGAAGCTGGTAGTGCAACTCAAGGTAGTGATGAGCAAATATTAAGCTAATTGAATTTAGTTTTTCCAGAAAAAGTGAGCAGTCCAGCTTTATATTCCAACAACACAGAATGAAGGAGATGATTTCCTGCTCACACAAAACCAGTCAGGACTTACATAAACCCTCAGCTCCCCATTTGAAAACTGTTACCTTTATGGCTGCAATTAGTCAGGTCAGACTCAATGTACCTATGAATAAACAGCCCTTCTCCAATAACCATTAATAGACCAAAATTCAGAGATACAAATCTTAATGTTTCACTGCTATAACCCTCTTCCTGTTCCTACTCTCAGAAATGTCATAAGATCCTTCACTGTCCTTAATAAAAGCCATCTCAAAAAACAACAAATACTAGTAAGAAGCTATATAAACTGAACAGAAATGTAAGGAGAAATTCTAAATCTATAATCCATTATAAAAGTTAAAAATACTAACAAATATTATCTTAATAACTTTAAAAGTAGCTGTGTCATCATAAACACATCTGAATGGCATAAACATTTCGCTTAGCCTAGTCTGCTCTCTCCTGCAATTTGTTTACATACTGTATCTAGTTTGTCATTTGAAAATGCCATGCATTGGTCAGATGTTTTCTTACCTTTTTCCCATTTATTTCAGAAAATGTTCTATTATTGGACTATTCCTTGAGCTTGATTCAACAATCTCAATTAATTGTTGGATTACTCTAGCTGTAGTCAATAGTCCTTAATCATGTATTTTATCTCACACTGTTTAAGATGTAATAGACCTGTTTGCTAGCACACTAAAGATTAAAAGCTCTTTCTTTTATTCATTTTGAATGCTAGTCCTTCAATGCTGTTTGATCCTGAAAAGTCACAAGATACTGTACCTTAGAACAGGAGTGTACTACAGTTAAAAGATCAGACCTGGAAAGCCTGGTATTGTCTCCACTTAATGTCCCTATCTCCAATAACTTCCTTTTTGAGTCTGGAAACAGGAACTACTCAAAATACTCTTACAATAGATTTTCATTGAAAGTGCCATTCTTATAATTACTCATGTCACTGGACCCTGATTTTCTTTAGAATAGAAATTCACAAAGTCTCTTCACATATTCTACATCATCTTAAAATCACCTTGCCTGAACAAATACCAACCTTTACACAGTTTCACTCCAAGAAATAACCTGAAAAAATACCTTCTTACTGAACAGATCTGCTTTTGGGGAGTATTAAGGCAAATGTTTGCTTACTTCAGAGGGCAGTTTTTGCCACTCTTTACTGCTGTTAACCCCGCAAAACTAATGTGACTTCCCTTACTGCATAAGAGCCCCAACCCTGTTCCTGCAGCAACAGGATAATTAACAAAGTTTTCTTTGCTCCACCAAAATTTTTCTTCTGTTACATCTATACAGTCCCACTTAAAAAACCCCATCATTTACCAGAAACAATCAGGCTGTGCAAGTATAAACAAGGGCAAAATAAATGTTACTCATGATGAGCATTTGAAAGAAAAAAAGGACAGGAAAAAAAAATGCAGTGAAAGATTTAATGAGCTCAAGCTATTTAAATTATCAAAGAGAAGGAATGAAGATCTGAAAGTACCTACCCAGGAAACAGAAATTCAATAATGTAAGCAGTTGATAAGCATGTAGTAGGCAAATGGGGAAGGAAAAAAAAAGAGAAACATAACAGAAGGTGGAGACTAAACAAACCTAGAATGAGATGTGAAGAATCCCTATTACTTCAAATTTGAGACAAGCATGATTATTATTCTGAATTATTTCTTAAGTACAAATGTTCATTGAACCTAAAGCAGAAATCCCAAACCCGTATTACACAGGTGGGACATTTATTTGTTTTTTGGTTTTGTTTTTTTTTTCTTTCCCTGGCATTAAATGTATAAGGTGCCTCAACCTGTCTTTCCATGACTTTACTTTTCACTCACAAGTAATAGCTAGTCTCAGTGTTCTTCATGAATACAGAATGTCCAATGCCCTGTTTACAGTTTTATCTTTAAAGTCATTTCACCACTTTCTTAAGAGGAACCCTACCTCCAAATAAATGTCTGGGAGCAAGACACCTGAGTTAGCTTCAGAAAGTTAGTGAAAAAGACACACGCTGATATGTTGTTGTCTATGATGAACTAATGGGCTTTGAAACATGGGAAGTAGCTCCTGCAAAGTGACAGAGCATGAAGAACAGCATAAAACACTATGTGACTTTGTGTACTTCCTATTACACTAAGGTGATTTGCTCATATGCCCTAGGAACCAGGCCTAACTAGGCCAGCCTGGATAAAGGAAGAGTTATAGTGATTTTAGTGTGCTGCCATAATGTGGAATCTGGCATAAAGTAGAAGGGAGGTATTTCAGCTCAAAATGGTAGGAAAAAATACATTAGACGCCCTACAAGTTATCAATTAAAAGTCTTTCATAGTTCAGAATTATTTTTTTTAGTGAAAAATATTTTTTGATTTGCAAAAACAATGATTCTTTTTTATTTTGTATTTGTAATTATCTGAATTCAGATGCAGGAAAACATTTGGAGCTCCTTGTCAAACTTTTAAGGGGAATGTATTTATATGAATGATCATGTGTGTGCATACATAAATTCCCTTTTCAACTGCTTTCATACTTGAACTCCAACATCTTCAAGAATGGGTTGAAGCAATTACTTCTATTCTGATAATCTTGAAAGAAACATGGCACCAGAACCACAAAAGGCAGAGTGCAGAATATTTTAAAATTCACAGGAACACTCACTGATCTAAGGAAATTCATCGTAGCTGATCTAAATCGCATGCTCCATTTCAAATGGCTTAAAGGATAGCAGAGAATAGCACTTGATAAGACAAAAGCATTTCAAAGTCTTACAAAAAAATAGCTACCAAAGATACAACTGTAATAAAACTCTTTGAAACTAGCAGAAGCCTCAAATACAAGCTCATTTAAACATGAATCTATTCTTCTGGAAACTGATTTGCAAATATGAGACATTTCCACAGCAGTAACCAAAATACAACATAATTATGTTCAAAATAAAAAGAAGCATTTGACTGTGAGTTGTTTCATGAGCAGGTTCATGGGCCTAAATCTGCAGTGGTAAAAAGATATTCTATTAAAAACAACAATCAAAATATTATCTAGATTCCCAAGAACAATCATGAAGCTGCAGAATTATTCACTAGACAGCTCAGGTTTAATATTTACCTTTTTTACAACATGTATTTTCAACAATAACTACAAATACAGTCAAAAGCATTATTTAAATTGGAGTCTGAAAAACCAATGATTCTTATAGCCTTCAGTACTGACATGCAGATTGCCATCTCCAATAAGAAAAAGAGAAACAATTTGAACCTTCTGGGACTTTGAGAATATTAGTTCACTATAGAATGGTCAATAAGGAAACCTAAACATTCACATTCACTAAAACATACTTGAACCTTAGAAACTGTCAATATTGATAGTCCATGCATCTACTATGACAGGAACATGATGTCTGAAATGCTTAATCCAAATACTCCATCTATGTCATTTTTACTTCCATCATCCATGCTCCCTCAAGTTTACCCATTTCAGGTTTCTATGTATGTCTGAGCTCAGTAGTGTGATAGAAATAAGTGCAGAATTACTTTTACCACGTTTTAGCTCCATTTATGTGGAGGTGTGATAAATTTCATGAATATGCCTGTCCTCACAATCCTCTCAATTACTTCAAAGCCCAGTACATTCAAGAAAAATGGTCAGACAACAGAACATCTTGGGGAGAAATGGAGGGAAAGAAAATGTACTCTTCTCTATTTAGTCAGTCAATACCTCACAGAAGTCACTTTTTAAAATTATGAATTATCATCTCAAAATAGTGTTAATAAAATAGTAGTCACAATAATAACAGCAATAGTGAAAGATAATGATGATAACTTTATTGACTTAAATCTCTCTCCCCCTGTGTATCTATGCATATAGAGAGTTTAAAGGGTTTCCTAGCAGTATAAGTAAACAAAAAAAGCCCCAAACAACTAAATAACTTTTATAATGAAATATACATTACAGCAGCTCAATGGGTATTCCTATGCAGTTCGACTTCGAAGTCAAAGGCCAGATCTCCATCTTTTCAGCTGAGGTCTTACTTGCAGTCACAACAAATGCTAAATCAGTAAAGAAACTCAAAAGTATTGAATGAGAAACATAACTTTGGGAGGGGCAAGACAGTAAAAAAATATAGGTTATTTCTACAAACTTAAATTTTGATAACTATGTAGATTTATACTTTTTATGAATATAATTAATAATTTTGGTGACCAATTATCCCAACTGGGGCCTTGATCATTTTAAATACAGGAAATATAGAAATTAACATAAAATCAGCTTCTCTTTGAAAGCTTCTGAGGAGCAGTTGCTCAGGTAGTGGTTTAATATTGACCTGTCAGAAAAGGAAAGCTAGAAAATTCTGGGCTGCTCAGTCACATCCATAAAATTCCACTTAAGTAAGGAATTACAGGCATATTTTTCAAAAATACTATCCCAGAATAAACCTTTGAACAAAAGTCATATTCAGTCTATCTAATTAAATAATAAAAATGAGGCAATAAAAAAATCTATAAAATATTCTTAAAACATCTCAGCTTTGCATTTTCCTATTTTTTAGGTCCTTTACAGAACAGAACCAGAATGGCTGAGCCATCTTCGGTTGAGTCTTTCCTGCCTGCCTCAAAGAGTTATGAAAAATGAACTTCCATTGAAAATGCTGGAAGGTAGAGATTCTAACTGTTAACTCTTTTACATTTCAGAGTGTCATTGTGCAACAACTAATGTGAGTGCTTCTGTACATGAGTACTGGCATCTTCATAAGGAAACTATTTGTTTCAGATAGTAGGGTCTCAGTTAAGTCTATGGGTATCTTACTATTGCCTCCAAGTTCGTTGCATCATAATGATCAAAGCAATCTATACTCTAGCTGTCCCATATAGCAGAGTGTTTAAAACATTATTACTGTTTCAACAACAATAAATAAGAACCACTAAAAGCTGCTGAATATTCAGTACTACGTGAAAGACTGCCATTTGTTCCTGTTAAGAAATATGCTGATGATTTTAAAAGATAGATCAACTGCTCGACACCTTTCATACAGCATTGCATACCCAATTCTAGACTTTGCAAAACAAAAGACTTATCACAAACATTCCTAAACCTCCTGACATCTTCAGAAATTCAGACAAAAGACATACTAGGAGGAGCAGTTGAGACGAATATCTCAGACGCTAGATTTCAGCGTAGACAAATACCAAAGGAAAAAAAAATCAATCAAACAATTAAAACAACCTACTAAATTTCACTATATAACAAAGGAGGAACAGTGTGTGTTACATAATTTACAAAAATGGTAAGACATTATCATAAATCCTGCTGACAATGGCGGAGCTGTAGTTCTTTGGTATTGGGATCATTACACTGAAGAAGCAGCAAAACAAATGGCAGAAATGTGTTCTTTTAAAACGCCCCATATTTTTTCACCCTGAAGTCATAAAGCTATTTGCATAGCATGAAATTCCATTTTAAATGTACGCAAATTATGATGAAATCAACTTAAGGAAAATGCCAGAATTCACAAGCCAAGTACTTGGACACCCTACAATGGCAGGGTGCTCCAAACTTCCTGAAAAAAATATCTGTGTCTTACAATGACTCTTGGCACTGAGCCCACATTAAATCCTCATCAACATAACTACCTTCTTTGCACGCACAACAGACCTGAATGAACATAATTTCCAACAATATAAAGTACCTTCTCTCCACTGTGGACATGTGGTGGTATATAATACTATCATCTCGATACAGAAAGTTAAGCAGTTAAACTCCTTACAGTTCAGAATACCCCATAAAGTCTACAAACCAATACTGCCATCAAAAATGGACTCAATGAATTAATATTTCAGAAATTCATTAAAAATTAAGAATACTCATTTTTACAGCTTCCTAAGTTTAGCAGAATATGTTCTTCCACCAAACTGTTTTACATTTAAGGAGGAGATTGTTATTCCCGGGAAAATATTGTTAGCTTTAGAAATGAAATGCAATTTTTTATGCCCTCTTTCAATAAAATGGATTGCATGTGCCTTACAGGTTCTTATAATAGGAACTAATCCTACCAATACCAAGATATACCATCTTGTATTTTGAGCACTATGTATAATATTTGAAATAACATATTTAATAGGAGAAAATTTTCATCATTTATTGAAATGTTCTTGGGCAATCCCTGGAAAATGTAACCTAAAGACTGTGATACAGCTTAATTCATGAACTTCTGTGATTTGACTGTGAAGAAACTGCAATGTTTTTTCACCAATTTTTCAGCACTAAAACTTTAAATTCTTAGCTCTGAGAAAACTGGCTCTAGACCAAACACTTCTGACAGAAGTTATAATTCTTCATCCCAATAAAGTGATAGTGAAAATAAAAATAATAGGCTAGAAGCCAATCCTACAACCTGATATTCTACATCCCTCCTCCACGAAACCTTCTACCACCAATACAATTCCAAATGCTGCCTTCTCTAAAAGCCCCTCTTGGTTATTTTGCAGCCAGTAAGGATAACATTTCTCCATAAGGCTGCTCTCTCCTGCCCATTATTAACTACCTTTATCTCTCATAACATCTTAAATCCTTCTCCAGATATCAATGCCCTCTCCTTAACTATGATTCCCCATTTCATTCACATCAGCAAACCCAAAAGCAACCTCTGCAGACTTGGCTGTTGACCCTTGTACGTTTCTAAAGAAAGGAAGGTTGAACAGGCTAAAGGCCATATAACAGCTATGTGCTGGGCACCCAAGCCTCTGGCTTCTCTACTTAAAAACATACCTCAGTGGTACACTCAAGCGCACGTATTTGACGCTGTGCAAGTGGAGTCCCCTTTTTTCCATACTCATAACTGAGAAACAAACACAGCAGATAGAAAAACTGAATACACTGCCTGATAGTTATTTAATTATTAGATGACACTGAGGAAATGTTAAGCTCATTTCCAGGCAGAAACTGAATCCATAATCTGCATATCAAATATGAAAGAAGTGCTGCCTATGGTTGCCCTATGGTATCCAGGGTGCATTGTTCAGGTAGTGGGATTCTGCTCTGCTTTTATTGCCTATTATGTACCCAGACAAAAGTTTATTTAAAATCAAGATTACAGGAGCAAGCACTTATAGTAGTAGCCATGTATGAGAGATTTTTAGGAATGAATATAAAAAGAGAGAGAGTTCAAGGACACTATCCCACCTTAATCAAACAATCGTGTGAAATTCATATTATCTGTACAGTAGATAGTCCTGGTGGAAGAACAACATACTGGTTTGTCAGTTAAAGAAAATAGTACCTGGAAAGTGAATATGCACAAAAATAGGATAATTTCCAATGCTCTGTCTGCAATATCAATAAAACCACAAATTATTCTTTTAGACGGAAAAGATGCCCACTTCTACAAATTGTTGAAGATCTGAAGTACTGCTATGTACGTACTTTGACAAAAGTCTCCAGATGATGAAAGCATAACCTAAGAATATAAAGAACTTGGGTTTTCCTGTATAATTTTGTCCACCTACATAACTTCCCGGTTTTATTCTGAACGGCTGTTAAATTTACCTCTTTCCACAAAAGAACGGTACTTCGCCAGGGTGGGGGCGGGGCGGAATAAATGCCTTCTTATAGATCAAACCCCAAGTAAATAGCTGTATCAAAACCTAGCTTGCTCGTCTTTTGCCAGACTGAAAGCAACTACAGAAAGCAAACGAGAGATTTCAGAGATTTCTTCTTCTTCTTTTTTTTTTTCTTTTTTTTTCCCTTTCCCTTTAGAAGTACTAACAACTTTTCTCTTCTTGCTTAGCCACTAAAGGAGGGAAGTGATAATCCCTTTGAAATTCAGCACTTAACACCTATACGGTAGGTGATAATTGCTGCATTCCAAGAGGATTAGCACAGTGGAACCCACTTTACAGTGAAGTCAGACCATTCTGAACAGAGTGAAGTTTTGCTAAAACCATGCATACCCAGGGAAATGTTGAGCTTCCTACTGGTTCTCTGTAGACAAGGATCTCATAGCTTCAGACGTTTTTTCCACCACATCTACAAAAAGCTGTTGAAGAAATCATCTGGTGTTTAAAACAGCTTCTCTGTTATAAAATAATAATAATAATAGATTTAGAGCATTCCTAAAGAAGTACAAACTAATATAATTCTGTCAACATAGCTTGAAAAAGTGCACAGGCTATTGTAGTTTAGCTTTTCTTACAGACAGCAGAAAATCTCCATTGCTATTAACATTTGACAGGACTATTGTGAACTAGGTGCTCACAATAAACCAGTAGTCAGTCATTTTATACTGTATCAGAACCCTGAGGTCTAAGTGACCTGAGTGTCACATCCTGCATACCTACAGGAGATGCTTTCTATACTAATGTATACGCCATTGCCAGGGGAAAAGAAGTCCCAAAGAAGGCAAGAGGTATAAGCAATGAAAGTACACTCACGAAAACTCAGATTAATTTAGGGCTTTCACTCCATCTCACTTCACCAGCAGAGACTTAGGCTTGACCTAAGTTTCAGGGTTCTTCCACTGTGCAGTACCACCCACAGAGGAGAAGATGATCTATAACAAGCGGGCTTCCTCTCTCTGAACAAGCCAAGGTATGCGGGGCATGGAAGATGGTGGACAACACCATCTCATCTTTCCCTGCCACCAGAACATGGCTATGGGGAGCATCCAAAAGATGAAATCCAACTCAAACCTCAGAGGCCAACCGCATTTGTTTTGCAATACACAACTGCCCAGCTTTCCAAGATTTAGTAAAGCATACTTCCAAGAGCAAGGAACATGGCTTTCACTGCATTCACACATTTTTCTTTCAAAGATTTTATTTCTCCATTCATCAGCACTGACCCCCCTCCTGTTTCCTCCTTTTAAGTACAGTGTTGAAACTGCTGTGTAACCCACAGTTCATTTTCTGGGCTAGGCTCAGGACACTGCAGTCACAATGCAGGACAATTTCATGTCACACAGGATGACGATACATAAAATTGAAGGCATGGCTGCCCTCCCTCCTGCCACTATCTTTTATTTCTGTCCCCGTTGCTTGTTCACTTGTAAGAGCACGACTGCTGATGAAAACACACGGTGAACTGTTTTCCCAAAACAGATGAAGGTTAATAAAAATAATATGGAAAAAGGAGGGGTATGCAGGCAGCAATTTTAACCTAGACCTGATCTTCTGCAGAAAATGGTCACACACAGTTGTACTGGCATAGCTGTACAGGAATGTGATGATGGTGCCTCAAGGAAACAGAAGAAAGGCAAAATTATCTAAACCAGCCATGCTATCAAAAAAGGCTGTAAATCACAGCCTTCCTTCTACAGAAATACTACAAACAGCAGAGATCTTTTCTCTGATTAAGGAACTATTTATCTGATTACCTATCACACTAACACATCATCTGCTAATACATGGATTTATTTCATACTTGCTTTTCATTAACTTTCGAGTTGTTGTTATTTCCTTTCTGTGCATGTATGAATGCTCCAGCTATTGATCTCTGCAGAAGAACAACCCTTTTCGGTATCTCTAGCCAAATGCCATTTCTTTTAAAGGAGAAAAAAAACTATCAGGGAAGTTTAATATGTTAAATTTGTTTATGTATAAACTGTTTATGTATAAACATGTATTTATTTTATTACCTTTCTCATATATGTGTAAAGTACGCCTCAAGTTTCCCCCATTTCACTGCCATGTAGCCATTGCTAACGAAGGGAGCTTAAACTGAGAAAAGCTGGCAGCTGTAAATGTCAAGCTTATGCCCTCCTTATTACTGATATTCTTTTCCACAAAGCCCTCAGATCCTCAGATCTTCATATATGGCAAGTGAGTACTTACGAATGATGTCAAAGAAACTACTTCAACATCCAGGCAACTTTTAAAACAAGGCAACTCTTAAAGTGACGATAACTCCAACAAGCCCAGTAGATTAAAAATGGTGACTGAAGACAGAATTTTCTCCCAGGCAAACTGCCAATATTTTTTTTAAAGGTAAACTCAAGCTTTTAATTAGCATGAACACTCCTCCCTGTGAGTATTGCCACTAACTGGATCATCTTAAAAAGGAATAAAAGTGGCATCCCACAACTGTGCTGTGGAGCTTAGACTTCCAGTGAGCACAACACAGAAATTACCAATCATCATCTATAAGCAGAGCCATGGAAGTATAACCAAAAGTGAAGAAAATTTTTAAAAGGAAACAGTGCTGCAGTCCAGTGATCATGAAGTGAAGTAGGGGTAAAGAACACACATTTTACTGGTAGTTTTTATTAGTCACTCATTATTCTGGCTGTGTAAATTAAAATCTTTACTAAGAAAGCTAAACCAAGAATGATTAATATCTTCTGATATTTAACTTCCCTTCCTCCCACAGTTCAAAATGAAGTGAAAGTTATCCTCAGCCTGGCCTGTCATGGTGGGCAATGGTCCAAATCAAGAAAACTGGGTCAAGCATCTTTTAAAGCCAGCATTATATGCTTTAGCAAGCATAATTATCTATTTGTTTCTAATACAATACTGTTTCACACTTAACTTGAATTATAATTTCTTCTAAGAGGGGAAAGTTAATATGCTAATAATGAAAATAATATATATCTGTTTCTCTAAAATGATGCCTATAACATGATTATCTTTTTTTTTACCAATTTGTATGTCCACTGCACCATTTTATAATTATTAGAAGACACTCCAGGGCATATGTTGTGCTGGTGTACAGCGACTTCTCTGGTGGCTGAAATCATTCAGCCCATGGACTTGTGAATCACAAAGCACCCACAGTTTAGCAAATCCTCGTACGACACATGTCATGTCAGATCTCGTTGCTTCAACGCAACCCTTGCACTCCTACTATATCACTAGTAGCAAAACACTTCCGTACAGATGGGCCGAGTGCCGCTAACATCACACCCCCTGGAATGCATCCCTGCATCCTTGCGCCCATCTCTGCTCTCTTATAAGCACGAGACACTTATCTCTGAACTTGGGATGAGTGTTTACATTTGGTACCAAAGCATTCACAGGGGAGTCTGACTTTTGTTCCAAGGGGGGCTGTGTGGATTTAATAATTCTCAGCGGTCTTTTGTAGGTATTTAAAACCACCTTGAGTTAGCCGAGCAACTCATCTGCATGGCAAGAGTGCCAACCAGTTCCTACATCAAACATTCCTGGGAAGCGCCTGCCCAATGGCAGTGGGTACAACCAGCTCTCTAATCACTGCTGAAATCATTGATAGTGCTGTCTATCCACACTATGACAGACAAAAGCTGAAATGTATTAAACATAGCAATCCATCATCCCGCAGATGGGAAGCAGGAGCCAACAGAGTTCAGAGGGAGCGACTCCTGCTGCTAACAATGGCTGAAGTACTGACAGTTCACTACTTCTCCTTGCTCCTCACCGGGCTCTTCTCCCAGCTTCCCCAGAGCGATAAATGAACAAACAGCCCACAGAAGAAGACTCATTTAAATGCTGTAGACTTGCTGATAACTATTATTCCAACCCAGAATGCCTATAAACAAGCTTAATGAAACATCAGTTCTCTTCTTTAACAAACAAAACAAAACACAACAAAAAAAAGAAGTTCTTACATTAAGGAACTGTGAATTAAAATAAACAAAACACACAACCCGCCACCCAGCCCCCCAGAGGAAACAACAACTAACCCACACCACAACAGACACACCAGAGA
>WUAM01000327.1:1009214-1019281 GCA_024336885.1 Actenoides hombroni | reverse complement strand
CACGGCGGGGAGGGGGGGGGCGGGGGAGGGGTGGTGGGGGTGGTGACGTCGGCAGAAGGTGAGGCCGGAGGCTGAGGGGGGGCCCGCGGGGTCGGAGGGAGCAAAGCAGGCGCTACGGCCATGGTCACATATACGGCGGAGGGGGCAGGGGGAGGGGGGAAAGTTCCCACACACACACGCAGGGGAAAAGGGAAAAATTTAAAAAAAAAAAAAATGTTTAAGGAAAAAAAAAAAAAAGAGGAGGAAAGGAGAGAAGGGAGGAGGGGGGAGAAGAAGGGGGGGAATAACCCCGGATCAGGTGCTGCGGCGAGCGAGAGAGCAGGGGGCAGAGTGAGAGAGAAACGCACAAAGTGTCCCGCAAGTGGGGACGGAGGAGGAGGAGGAGGAGGAGAAGTCCGCTCCGGGCGGCGGGGCTGGGGCCGAGGGGAGGGGGGAGGGCAGTTTCTTTTTGTGGTCCTTGCTCTAGCACCACGTTAAAGACGAAGGTGAAAAGGAGGAGGTTTGAAGGACTTCGGTTCTCTCTGGCAAGTACATTGATCAAAGATTGAGAGGGGAATGACAGAGAGAAAATGAGCTGGGAAGTGCTGGCTGCCGCCGCCGCCGCTCGCTCGCTTGCTGGACGAGTTGTTGTTGTCACACGGTGCGGAGGGGAGGAGCTCCGGCAACTTGAAATACCCTTTGAAGCAGCAAAAGGCTGACTCACTAGTAGTAACCCAAGTTATCCTACCAGGAACGCGGAGCAGGAAAACAGAGAGAGAGAGAGAAGTTCCGCTCCCCCCCCCCCCCCACCTCTCCTCTTCAGGAACCGTTAGATTACATGTTTCATATTTCACCCCACCAGAGACGAGATGTAATTTTCCCAGCCCTTTTCAGCAGTCGCTTGTCAACACAGTTTGTGGAGAAACACGAGCGTCTCCAGCGTTCCCCCGAAGCCGGGCGGGAGCGGGGAAGCCGGGGCGCGGGGCGGGCGCCGGCCGCGCACCTTGCCGGGGCTGGGGCAGGGGCACCCGCGGGCAAAAGCAGAAACCTCCGGACTGGTCGGTTGCTCTTGCCGTTGTTGTTGTTCTCCCGGGACCACAAACGCTCTTCCCGGCGGGGTGGGAGATACTGCCGAGGGTCTGGCGGCAGCGCCAAGGCCCCTTTGTTGCGCGGGCGGCGGTGGCTGCGCGAGGAGCGCGAGGGCAGCCCCACGAGCCGACATCTGCAGGGGACCTTCCTGCGAGCGCCCGCGGATCAAAGGGGACGGAGCACCGTGGGTCACGCTGTCGAGAAACCGCATCGAGGGGCCTGCGGCAGCACCGAAATAACTTAAAGAGAGGGGAAAGCGGGCGGCGAGGGTCGGCCCGCCCCGCGCAACAGGTGACGGCGGCGCGCAGAAACCGCGCACCCCAAACCCCCCGCGCCAGGTAGCGCGGAAAATCAGCTGCTGCGCTCGTCCACGCATGCGCAGTGGCGCAGGCGGCGGGACGCGCCTCACCCGGCGCGGCCGGGCCTTGTGGGTCGCGTGGGACCTGCCCGCCGCCGGAGTTGGGGATGGAGTTGTACTGCGTGTTTGGCGCCTCGCCTGCGCGGGCTGTGCGGGTCGGTTGGGTGAGCCGGGAGCTTTGTTCTGCTTGTCTTGATGGCACTTGGCTTTTTTAAAAGGGTAAAGAAATGACCATTTGCACAGATGGGGGGGGGAGTGGTGTCTGCAAAAATAGGGTTTGGTGTGAACATAGTTCTACCAGTTTTAAAAATATACGCAACGTGCTTAATTAATTGCAATGCATATATGCGCCCATAGCTGGGGGTTTTGTTGTTTGGGTTTTTTTTTAATGTATACTATTATATGAGTTATGACTCATGTGATGACACATCTACAGAGTGGATAATCTCAATTGTAATAATTCAGTGCAGGGGAATTTCCACATTATCACATGTAAACTATGCTTATACGTTCTATATGCTTATTGTACTTTAAGTTCACTCTACAGGAAGTTGTGTTCTAATACTGGTAAATATGTCCTTTGCTAGTGAAATTTTAGCTATCCTGCACTAAAATATTTAAAATTGGCCAGTAAACCTAAGAAAATACAAAGTGGCATTTCGATTTGAAGTCTTGTGTAACCATATTTGTGCAGAACACTTCTTTAAGCTGCTTTTAGGTGTTTTTAAAAATGTTTTATCTGGAGGAGCCTGTACAACTTGAGTTCCAGTGGCGGGATCTATTGTGGCATAAAACTTGTCATTTAAAATTATAAATACACTTCATCTTTCTTTTTATTTTCTTTTTTCCAGTTGTAGAAAACCAATTCTGTCCATATTTTCTTTACCTGAACTATCTTTTTGCATCTCACCTTCTCTCACACCTTATGAAGATAAAACAGATCCTTGAGAAGATCAGAGCCAGACATGTGTGATAATGCCACTTGGAGATCTGCGTGAACTCTGAACTGGGAAACCTACCATTTCATTTGCTCTCTACCTTCCCTACCACATGATGTACACCAGCCCTTCTGCTTTTCTTCTTGCTCTGGGCTCTCACAGATCCATAATTCTTATCATTCAAAACCATATAATGTAGTTTGAAAGAGTTTACTACCACAGGTTTGGGTTGACCTTGATCATTTCAATGCAACAATGGGATTAGAAACCTAGAAAGAAAGAGATTTGTGAAAAAGTTCAAGACTCCTCAAAGCTTCTGGCTTGGTAAGTGTTTCTAGTGATTATGGAGAGGGACTGGGTTTATTTCAACTCACACACTCACATAAACACACCAACAGATCCCGAGGTTGCTCTTCGTAAACTTTTTTAGATTGCATTTCTCTTACTCTCTGACCCTTTCATGTAATGATATTGTTGGGTGTCTTTTTCTTTTTTTTTTCTTTTCTCCCTGAGTTAATATCAGTAAAACTCAAATTACTGTAACTGATATTTGAAAATTCTCCCGATGTCAAGTGAAGACTTATGGTGCTGAAATCAATAAGACTGTTTAAAATTCAAAGACCTGCAAATCGTTCTGTTTGTCCTTTGATAGGGCCTGGGCTGATTAAAATGCGACCAAGAAAGCTTAATTGCTGCACTAATTAAGAAGTCTTTAATTTCTTTCCTGGAATATTGTTTGAAGCAGGGTTTCTGTTCTGCTCATGTAACTGTTCAGGGCAGGTATTATATCTGTTTCTCTGTCTATTTTTATTTATTTGGAAATTTTTGTTTATTAAAATGTATGTTAAGGCAGTAAAGTGTATTGACAGTGATTGTAATTTATTGCTCTAAAAAAAAGACTGATATGGAGTTCACTATTTTATTAAATTACAATTTTGAGGGCAGCTGTAAAGGGTAAAATGCAATTAGAAAATGCATTGTAGCTGTTGCATTTTAAGGAATCTAAATACCTGACTGACAGGGGATAGGATAGTACATCAGCTCCCTCCCTCTTCTCCAGTTATTATTGATAATTAAATATTTAAATTAATTCAGAAAAAAAACCAAACCCACAAAGAAGTATTTATCTCCTGAATGCATGTGAAGGAATGGACCCCGGGGGGGAGGGGCAGCTTACAGAAGATAGGCACCTGGTAAAGATGAATACTGTATTACTGTGTTAAGTTCATCCACAACATTTCCCCCCCCCCCCCCCCCCCCGCATTTCTTTTGAATTTATTTTCCTGAGAAATACCTTTCTGTCTTGTATTTTGTCTTATCTTTGTCCAGTGACCTATTTTGTTCACTGGTTTCTGAAGAAACTAAATGATTGCACAAAGCTTTCTGTGTGATCAATAGAGTAATGTTTTAGGTTTAATCATGCTGCATTATGATTCTGGCAAACGACTGCTGAGCAGAAGATTCTAAGAAAGGAGCAAGTACTGGCGAAGAGGAGGTAAGTTCTGTTTTGCTTTTAATCTCCAGAGTCTCAAGCAGCAATCCTCCTTTCAGGAGCTATCTGTTATTTAGAGGGAAGACTGAGGAAGAGGGAGGGACTTCATACTGAATCCCCCCTGCATCACTCAGGAAAATAGATTCATAGAAATGTAAGTCTGTGAATTGGGATCTTTTTTTTTTTTTTTTCCACCAAGATATTTACTAAACATTGAAAACACAATGAATACAGTTGAGATTGATGTGAAGTGTTGTACCAGTAATAAGAAACTGGATACTGCAGTGCTGTTTTTCTAATTGTTGCATTATAGTCAAACTAGCACAGACCTTGTCCAATACAAATACAAACTGGATTCCTTTCAATGACAGGACAAGTAGATAACATGCTTAATAGATACAAAGGGAGATTTACCATTCCAAGCACGATGTCACGCTAATTATGTTTACTCTAATTGAAAGCAAGGTTTGGGGGAACCTGAAATTACTCATAGGATATTTTTAATAACTGAATAATAATAAAGTGCAGCAAACGTTGATCACAAACCTTTTGGTCTTTCAAAAATCTATTCGAAAATTAAATGAAAAGTGGAGTTTGGTACAAACAATGCCCCAGGGCAAAAAACAACTAACACTGGATTTTCCAGTCCAGCCATAACACAAATCAATTTGAGCACACTTCTATGGCCAGACTGCCAGATTGTTATGACTGCTAATTCACTCAATCAAACAGTGCATTAGCACACCCGGCACAAACAGCTTTAACAATAGCATACACTTCTGAACGGTCCACCTTTTACAAAAAAACGTCCAGATCAGTGGGCGATATTTTTTTCCTTTTTTTTTTCAAGCAATTTGTTTTTCCTTTTGGGGGCCGCCAAACAAAAAAAAAAAAAAAAAAAAAAAAAAAAAGTAGTATAAGAACGGAAGTAAAGAAACTTCAGGAGTCATTAAAAATATCTTTTAAAAATAGAATCTGGGAGCAAATTATCACCTAGGATGATGGATTAATGTGCATCTCTCAGCTGGAGAGTTGAAAGCACATCCCCAGCACAGGACTGGAAGGGGAATTGTTCTGGGCTTGGCAGCTCGAACACGCCCTGCCTAACCCAGGCACTTCAGCGTCAGAGCATCTTTTGCCGGCTTTACTCCCGCGAGTCATCTGACTGGCTCCGAGGGTATTCACTGCCCGAGTACAGGGCAGGATTTAGCCCCAGAGATTCTTCCCCTTCATCCCCACGAGAAATGGGTGTTATCTCCGGCGATGCTAACTGATGCTCTGACCAAGGACGCGCTGTACTGAGAGATGCAATAACCGACGGCTTGGGATCCTTCTCATCCCTTCCCTCCCTCCTCCCCTGCATCCGATACACACACACAAACACACGTACACACCCACACCCACGCACAAGCGCATATATGCAAATTGTAAATACCAAACGCCAGTTAAGCTACTTGCTTTTTTTCCGTTTTTTTTTTTTTTTCTTTAAGTCGCTGTTCTGACTTCAGAAAATACGTTTCGAAGTCAGTAACTAAAACAATCCTTATGCTGATTTGAGCCTCTCGGTCACGTTGCAGCCACCGGAGCCAAATGGTGAAGCGGGTCGGATTCCCTTCCCAGTCTGGCTCGGGATGGATGGAGCAGGTAACTAGGCACTGCCAGATGACATTCACCTGACAACTGACAGCCGAGAGAGAACGCTGCAGGACAAGAAGGAAACGATAACCAACTTCCCTGCGTGAATTAAATGAGGACTGGAATAGACGGGGAGCGCCTGTGTCGTGAGTTATACTTGGGCTCTCATTAGAAGTCCTCAGTCCAACGTGTTAATTCACCTACCAACAGGTAGGAAAAGTCTCTCAGAGCAATAATTATGAAGTACGAAGCCCCTGCCATTAAATTATGTTAAAGCCCTGATCTAATCTGAGATGCCCTTTACTGTGCTTTCCCCCACTGACAGAATTAGTTCACACAGCCACTCCATCCCTAGCTCCCAACCCAGGCTAATCGAAATACAGACGGTTGAGAGCCGGCCCGGTATTTAAACGTTCCTGATTTTCCCCTACGCGCCCTGATAATCTCTACCGGTGCCAGGGGACCGCTGGCTCTTCCTACCCCGCGCCCGGGAGCCGCGGGGAACGGCGGCATCCCCCGTCCCTCCCTGCCTCTTTCCGCCCCGCCGGGGTCGCCGATCCCCCGGCCGCGGGGTGCGGTGCCGCCGCCCGCGGGGCGCTGAGAGGGGCGGCAGCCGCCGGATCGGGTCCCTGCGCCCGGCGGGGCTGAGGGCGGCGGCTCGGCAGCCGCTGTGGCACTAATTGTTTCCCTTATTATTATTATTAATAATAATAATAAATGCAAACTGTGTTCTTTTTTATGTATGAGCTGACAGCCTGCGAGACGCAGCCTTCTCCTCCTCAAGTCACTTAAGTGAGTGAAAAACATTGGGGTGGGGGGAGTTACCTTTATTATTCCCGTGTTTTTAAAAAAGCAGACAAATAACTGTAATTGTTCTTTGTTGGGGCGGCACACACACCTTTAAAAGTCTGAGCCCTTGCCTGAAAAGTTTCAGCCCAGAACAGAATTTTATAGCGAGTTATAAACTCTCTGTAAGAGAGGGATGTTATAAATGGAAGTGCTGACACAACCTTAACTATAACGTGTAAACGGCTATGCTATAATATCCATTAAGCAGAAAGAAAAATAAGATGGCTGATCAATAATTTATACAAAGAGTACCAACTGCAGACATAATAACTGTAATGTTTGCAAAGCAATCTCTCGCTCTCCAGGCTTAACAGTAAACTAGCGGGGCTGTTAATTTCCAACTCCTACAGATAAGAATACAAACAAATTACTTAAACTTGTATTTTGCTCGATATTTTGCATGCCTCGGTAGGATAAAATAAAATTTAATTACGATGCAACTTGGACTGGTTGAGGAGCCTCCCTCCCCCTTCCCTCCTACCCGCCCGCCTGCTGTTTTGAGGGGATCTTCTTGTGCAAAGCACCGACGGGGAGAGGAACAGGTTGGTTGCACGAGCGTGGTAAACGGGTCAACTTTTGGGTCACTATAGTTCTTCGGAGAGTTATTCATACATGGAAACAAAATGAAGCCATTTAACTTCAAAAGAAAGTTACAAGGTTTTCCAGTGACACGAGCTGAAACACAATACCCCCACCGGCACGATAAGCATCAGCTGTCAGAGGACAATGCACTGGCGCTTTACATGCAGGAGGCTACCGGAGAACAAAAAAAAAAAAAAAAAAAGCAAAAACAAAACACAAAAACCTGCTTTAGGGGAAACCAGTGCGTCTTCCACTATCCTAAGCGGAGAGTGGGCGAGCAACTGTTACCTTCATTTGCATAGGAGCGTTATCTCCCATTTCCGTCTACTGTCTTTAGATAGCAAAGCAGAGGAACAAAGTCTGAAAGTTGCTAAGTAGGGTCGTGTAAAGTACCGAGGCTTTGTTGTTTTTGTTTTTGTTTCTTTCACGTCTCTTGCAATAGTACCAAAAAGATCTCTTCTTTGTTAAACAACAAGAGAGAAATATGTCAGTAGAGAAATTATTTTTTTTTTTAAAGTGCACCCCACCTCTCGCCTAGACAAAACAAAGTTGTGTTGCCAACCACACCAACAGAAGCTCAAATTTAACGTGGCATGTACGGCTCTTTCGACAGTTTTCTGCTGTGCATCTTGAGGACTTCGCGGATGTTTTGTGTAGTATGACCGGAGCGACACCTTATTTCTGAGCCCTGGGCTGTAACACGGGATGCTGCTTTGTCAGGTCCTTCATAAAAAAAAATACAACCCACAAAAAACAAAAAACAACCACCCAAAACAAAACAAAAAACAACAGTAATTTGCCTGCTTGTTTGGTGCCTGTTTGTCCAGTGACCTCTCCCAGCTTAGCACCACTAACGCGAAGAAGCATAAATGGCAACCGCCTGCATACTACACACACGGAACGAGTCTTTTATATTGAAGCAATAGTTTTTCCCTCCTCCGCCGCACCCCCCCATGACCAGCTGTATGCAGGGTGGAATAGCGTTACTTAGGGAAACTTACTACAAATCGCAGCGCCCACTAGTGCCCGTGCGTGGGCGGGGGGGTGGGGAACCAGGCTGTACTCCTCTCTGCTCCCTTCTCCTCCCTCCTGCTCCCCTCCGCTCCCCGTGGGTCGGCCCCAGGGAGGAATGTCCTTCTGGGAGGAGGAAACGCGGGCAGGACTGGGGGGAAGCACAAAGGAATGAGATTCGGACAAAAATAGGTTTAAACTCGTTCTTAATGAGTAGATATTGTTTCTTCATCTTCTCAGCGGAAGCTTAGAAGAAGCAGATGACTGTGAAAGGAATTGGAGGGGCTGCCTGGCTGTTAAGACTCTATGGGAAGCACAGTGCTAGATAAATTTCTAAGTTTTGGATACCTACCTGATATTCAACACTACAGAACCCTGCGAGATATTTGAATTAGGCCCATTCTTTCTTTTCTCGGGTGTTTGAGGTTTGTGGGGGTTTTGTTTGGTTGGAGCTTTTTTACACACATCATGTTCAGGGATTGTTAACAGGCAACATTTAGATTTTCTTGGAAACTGTTCCTGCTTTGGAGATGAGGATGGACTTTGCAAGGAAGGTGATACACAGCTCTCTTGTCTGCATAAACAGATATCAAGTAGATAAGCTCAAGATACACTTTCACAGTGTCACAAAATGTCTCAAGTATTTGCTTATAGTTTGTTGTGTACTGGGATAGTGGATAATGTTCCCAGTCAGACACCACTTATACTGGTGTCCAGCACAGTATGATCTCACATGCAGGATTCCCAAAGCAGTAAGAGACAGCTTTGAATTCTATCACATACACTGGGTCACAAGTACGCAATGGACTAAACATATCATCTTCTAACTCCATCTTCAAAAGCATTCAGTAAACCATTGGTTCACTTTGTATAAACTTCTTGCAATATTAAGACCTTCTTCACCCAAGAAGGAAAACTCCAAATACATTCTCAAATACTTTAGGCTCAATGTCTAAAATGATCTGGTTGATGATGAAAGGCAGGCCAAGATGAACATTTGTCTCTACTTCCATTTGACAGTCACATTTTTTTCCTTTGTCTTTATTGTTGCTAAGCATTTCTTCATCAATAATAAATACCAAAATATAGTCTCAAATAGTTCTCTATGCCAAAAATTTGTCACAAAACCCCATAAATACAGAAGGCACTGAATACCAAAATAGTTTGAAATAATTTGCAGGAAGTCCTGTTTTTCTCTATTTTCACATTTCCAAAATAGACACTTACTTCAAAACAGGATAATACTTGGCATTGATAAAAACCATAAAAAAAAAAAAAATTCCTGTGTCTTTATGGTAGGTATAATAAGGGTAGTATGGCCAAAATAAGTTCCCTTAAAATATACACTGTTGATTTTTATGGATAAGGGCAAAAGACTTTTATTATGACTATTTGTTTGAATTTATAAATAATATAACTTCACAGTTGTCTGTTCCTCTTCGGTGCTCAGTGATTTACATGCAATTAAATTTTATTAGTAGGAATACTGGACTTTAAGCTTATGTTTTTGAGTGCTTACACAAAGTAAATTCTTGGAATATTTATCCAATAAAAATAGACTTATGAAGACAGCAATTCCTCAACATATTCTTAGCTTTAGCCACAGCTGTAGATCTGTAAGTGGATACTTACAACTGTAAAGCAAGAAGCTGAGTCACAAAAGTACCAAAAAGAATAAAAAAAGAAACCCACATTTTATTCTTGTATTTTGAAATGCAAAGGAAAATTTAGGGGAAAAGCAGTGAATACATTATAGTAAGAAATGAATTTAAGAAAATTGTAATATAGACAGAAGGAGGTGAATTACAGTAGTAAAATTTTATCTGTACTAAATATTTTTTAGTCACAAGTATATACCAGCAAGCTGTTTTTATTAAACCTTGTTCTCCTAAACATGTGAGTAGAAACTTAAAATATAAACTTCAAAGCAAGAAAAATGAACTATCACCATCTAAACCGCTTTAATCTAACTGGTTAGAAAGAGTTTTAATTGTTGTGCTTTTGCTTAATTATGCCCTTTAATATGATGATCACTCGCAGGCAGTTAAGGATTATTCCATTTTCACTAGTAAATTAAACAGTGCCAGAAATATTCCTGGGTACTGGAACATCATGGTCCATGCTGTAAAACTGT
>WUAM01000327.1:947215-989183 GCA_024336885.1 Actenoides hombroni | reverse complement strand
CCTTCCCTTCCCTTCCCTTCCCTTCCCTTCCCTTCCCTTCCCTTCCCTTCCCTTCCCTTCCCTTCCCTTCCTTCCCTCTTCTACCTGCCTGATCTCTGCTCTCTTTCCTTTACAATAGGATTAATCTGCTTCCAGTTCAACAGCCTGAAACAGATCATGGAAGTGTCAGGTAAATAGTGACAAAAAACCAGCAGAACATAAATAGACACAGAAAGCAGGAAAAGAGTACATCTTCTTGTCACCCTTACCTTCAGTACAATCTAGCAATCAAATCACCTTAGTTATATTGTAAAACCACACACTATGATAGCTCTTTTTCATTCTTCCCCCAAAATATTGATCCAGAAAGGCCATTTCAGAACAACAAAAACAACACTGAAAAGGTACAGAATCTGAAACCCCAGGAGTGTTGCTGTACAGAGACAGGAGCTGCAGCTAGCCATAATAGAGCTCTGCAATCATTTTCTAAGGGCACTCTTAGTTTGAAATCATTCCCACCCAATTCTGAAAGTTACTGCTTCCTACTAGCAAAAACTGGTCTGAGCCTAACAGTCAGAGAAATGACAGAACCACTCCTAAACATTTTCTGAGAAAGAACTTTTTTTCTTTCTTCTCACCCTCAGTGGTATTTGATCTGGACATTTCCCTGACAGAATTTACCAGGACGACAAAAGTGGTCATTCGTTTCTCCAAGCCTCTTCCAGTAAAAATGTTTATTCACTGTAGACAATGTTTATTGTGTCAGAGAGAGAGGAAATACAGACTTCATATCTCAAGATTGCATATTTTAACTCAAGTGTGCTTCCTAAAAGTCTGTGATTTCTGCAAAACACAGGAAAATCTCTGTAAAAATACCTAGAAAGCCCACTGCTTGGGTCCCAGGGGAAATATATTAGAACCTAAAGAATTTTATACAGAATTGCATCCTTTTGTTACATACATGATGGCATTTGTTAGGTGTTAATATTTTTAACAACATTGTCCATGAAAATTTAGAAACAAAAAGTAATTAGGCTTTTAAGAAGACTGAAATGTTGTTGTTTTCCTTGATATATTCATGGACATGAGTATGTGGTACTTATTTTCAATATGAGGAAAAAGATGTGGGTTTGTTAATGCATTAATAAGAACAATTAACCTTGTAGTACATTAATGCATATGTAAAATATAGGATGTTAATAAACAAAATAATAACTATGTTTAAACATCTAGTTCTATTATAAGACTTCTGTGAAGTCAGGCTGGGTCTTTAATATACTTGAGAAGTTAAAATGTGATGTTGTAATAAGAATAATAACAACAGTCATGTAACAAGATACATTAGCTGTTGTTTGAGGCACAAATGTTGTTTACATGCTTTGTTTACAAAATCATACAAAATAGATAGTGCAAGAATTAGAAATAGCATATTTAAGAGTTAAGTTAGAAAACAAACTTTTTCAGAGAAAAAAAAAAGTCTGGTTTCTGTAATTCAATTTGAATAACTCAGCCGAATGGATTATAGATCCAATAAAAAACTGTTGAGATTTTCTTGTTAGACTCTTATGAAGTTAGAAATGAAAACATTAAAGTAATATCTTGCTGCTTTTACCATGTAGGCACACAATATTTTCTATAATAGCTTTAATAAGTTCCATATGACTATTTGGAAAGATTAACTTAATTAAATAACACATTAATGGTTTATCTTTTGCTAACAGTCGACACTTCTGTTAAAACTTTAAAACTGTGTGGAAGAATGATGCAGAAGGTTATATCATTGTTACAAAATGTCACAAACCAGATAAATTTTAAGAATACTTATCATTTGCTATTTTGTTCCATTGCACTTTTCCTTTTTGAAGTAAAACATTTGGTCTCCCCATTTACACTATCCAAGTGAGCAGTGGCTACAATTTTGACCCCCTTTATTCCTTGGTCTGAAAAAAAAAAAAAAATAAATAAAAATTGTATCTGGTGTTTCTGTTATTGAAACAAGGTTAGAGAATCAAATACGGTATATGACTGCTCTGCAGTACCTTTCACTACAGAAATGTTTATTAAAGGAAGTAAACATCTACTTGTCTTGAAATACGTTGCTATAGCTAATATGACAAGTTGAAAGCCTTCTTTTTCAAAATACAGTTTAAGATTCAGAAATATTAAAGTACTTGCATTCAGAATCATTAACACTTGTTAGTTTTCCCTTCACTTTTAGCAAGCACTGCTTTCAGAATGCACACAAATATATTCTTTAACTAAAATGACCAAATTTTGCAGAACCATATCAGCATGGACAACCGAATTACTTACAAGTAAATTCTAAGTGGGAACTCATACAAATTCCTCCCTAAATTGGAAGAAGCCAAAAAACCATAAATGTTTTCTAAAAACTTGTTTCCTTTTTCCTACTGCTAGTGAGAAAAATACTAGCAAAACCTGTGGGAAAATGAGTGGCATTCTTGCTTTTCTTTCTTTTTTCCTATTCAGACTGTAAGTGAGTGCTACAGTCAAAGTACTGCAGTAACTTCTCTGGAATGTTCAATTCAAGAAAAAGTTACTCAGAAATTAGAAAAACAATAGTTACTTCAATTTGTGGAATAATTTATAGCTGAAAGGTAAAATATATTTTTTCAAAATCTGACACCCTAATCATTTACTACAGTAAAAGAAAGTGGAACATGGTAAACCCAGTCCTGCCATGAAGACAGTCTTTACCATCATTTTCCCTGAAGCAACAGGAATTAGGGAACAGACAAGCTAAACAGGGCTGCCACCTCCCTATCAAAACCTGTCAAGCCAAAATACTATTACTTTTGGGATGTCAGTGTCTTACTAAACTACTTGGCATTAATTGACAACTTCTCCTTCAGTGTAAAAGACTTAATTGCAAAGTGAACACAACCCCATAGTTTGAAGCAGCAGAGCCCAAGTGTCAAAGCTGGCAGTTTTAAAAATTAGTTAGCCTAGTAGAAGACAAAATGCAGAGGGTGAAAAGTTCTTCCTGTCAGGGATGACTATACACAGGCCTGATTGAAAGTCTCTGCTGGTCTCTGTTGTCACCAAAAAAACGTGGCCAATGTTTTGCCCCTGTTATGTTGGGAAATATATTGAGGAGACTGCACAGAAGAGGTTGTGGTTATGGCTGACAATTTTTAAGGACCACCCGTGTACCATATTAAGTGTCAATTGTTAAAATAGGTCTTGTTTAAAAGAACAGGACAAAGTTTGCTGCCAGAGCAGGCAACAAGGAAGATGGACTACTGGGGCATGTGATAAGCTGTTTGTCAGAGATTGTTCTTTGAGATACTCACAGTTTGGTTGGGACTTTGCTTTTCTCTCTATAGTGTGAAACTGCAACTGTAGTCATATGCTTTTTATTGTGATGATGTTTCAGTCTTCATTGCTCATGAGAATTAAATGTATCCTAATAGTGGATCAGAGGAGTTTGAAAGAAACTTGGTCAGTCGTTTCAAAACTACTGTTTTTTTTCTGATTCATCAAACTGACACTTTTTCATTCTGGTTTTGGTTTTTTTTTCCCCTCAGTCCTTAGGTTTAAGAACATTAGTTGCCCTCAAATTTTGGAGCTATTTTAATCTCTAAATCATCTCAAAATATATCAAATGAAAGCTGATGGTCTATGCAACTTTAAACAATTGTACATAACAGTTAAATTAATTTTTCTGTAACTTTATGTAATGTATTTCTTTGAGATTTCAGAGAAAAATTGTATTATGATACTTCTATAGGCTTAGTAGCATAATTTACTGGAACTAAAGATGTATATGAAAATACAATTATTTTATTACAAATAATTTATTAAGAACAGACTAGACAGTAAATAAAGTAGGCACATGCCTGTGAACTCAAATTGTAAGAGATATAAACAAATACATTTCCAAGAGCTATTTATAAACCAGCATTTATTAACAGTTGAGACAAAATTGTAATTAAGTGTAATGCAGTCCCAATAGAGGAATGTGGGATTGTTTTGGGGGGAACTGTTAGGCATGACTATGGAAAGCAGCATATTCTTGAGAGTGCCACCTTCAGTAATAGTATGTTTTATATGGTCTGCATACAAAGTTAGTAAAATCCAAGAGATAATGAAATTAACAGAAAAATATATAACAGATGTTTTGTACAATGTCTACTGTGATGTATAAGCAACTTCAATAAGGCTTTTTAAAACCATAGTCCCCTAAAAAAGTCCATTGAAAGTATAGGACCCTTAGCTAGCAAATTAAAGCCAGCACACGAAATGATAGGTTTGTTTTCTGTAATTACTTCTCACAGACCTTGTAGAAATAGTTTCTGGAGAAACCCCAGGGTTCTGTGCACCACAGATTGCAAAACACTGAATTAAACTGCCAGGACTGGTGGAGGAGTTAGCCAGTGGGCTGAATAGGAACAAAGGAGTAATAGTCTCTAAACACCCAGAGCCAGGGATTTATATTGCTCACAGTAGGTTAGCCCAGTAATGTGAGTAAAGAGCACAGGGTTCATTTGGAATGGTCAAGCTCACTTCTATTTGTTTCCAAAGTTTTCAGTGAAGATGTATGTAATCAAGGAAAAAATTATACTGTATTATACCCTAGAAGATTAAGTTTGTGCCGAGAGAAAAGGACATAAAAGAAGTGTTAAGCTGGAGCTGATGGAGTATTAACATTACCCTGTGAAAAATGAGGTCACAGGCACCCAAAACTATGGTGAAATATTAAAGGGAGTCCAATGGAGGGCTACAGGGAACATACCTCTTATGAGGAAAGACTGAGACACCTGGAGCTGTTTAGTCTGGAAAAGACTGAAAGGGGATGTTATTAATATTTACAAATATCTTAAGGGTGGGAGTCAAGTAGAAGGGGCCAGTCTCTTTTCAGTTGTGCCCTGTGATAGGATGAGGGGCAACAGGCACAAGCTGGAACACAGGAAGTTCCACCTCAACATGAGGAAAAACTTTACTGTAAGAGTGTCAGAGCACTGGAACAGGCTGCCCAGAGAGGTTGTGGAGTCTTCTCTGGAGACTTTCAAAACCTGCCTGGACATGTTCCTGTGTGGCCTGCCCTAGGTGTTCCTGCTCTGGCAGAGAGGTTGGACTTGATCATCTCCAGAAGTCCCTTCCAACCCATACCATTCTATGATTCTGTGACTCTATGAAAACTGAAAAACAATGGAAGTAATGTCTGAAGCTGACATTCGAGAGCCTGAGGTCCAAGGGCTTCTTTCTAAGGGTCCACAGCTGTAAAGGATGAAGGATGTTTTAAGAATTCTAGATGAGTTAAATAATTAGAAAGCTCTGTTATCAGGTAGGGTTGCATTTTACATGTTTTGACTGTAACCATTTAGTGTAACCAAAGGCCTGACCTAAATCTCACTGAATAAATATTTCCTTCTTTAGTTTCATCTTTGCTGTTCTGTAAGACAAGATGCATGAGAGTGAGAATACAGAGTCTATGGAGGCAGCAAACACAAGCAACACTGTATCTGTGCTGAAGGACTGAGGATCTCCAGATTCTGATGTTTCCTACTGAATTTCTTGAGACAGTTGTCAATGCTACTGGTGTTGATTTTGAGGAAGGACCTGCCAACAGTGGTACCATGTACTGTGGTGTAGACAATGGAGACATTGTAGTGCCAATCACACTCAAAACCATCACAGAATTTGCAATCTAAGTCTGCTAATGATAAGTTCTATGTGCCAACAAAGTCCTCAGACCTCCCTCATAGCAACTGTCTAACTATACATACCTAGTTCCTGAGAGGTTTCATCTCTCTGCTCCGTTTTGGCTGAACAGATCTCTTTGTCCACGATCACTGCCTCAGCTAAAAGGGAGTGTCACTGCCTCTCTCCCTACCAAGCTATATGCAAAGAAAAGAGGACCTCACATGAACAGTGCCAAAATAGGAAGTCTTTTCTATGCCCTGAGTAAAGAAAGCACAGAACAACTCTGAAAGGTGGCGTATGAACATCACTCTCTCTTCACACTGGCAATGTCTGCTCTGATTTTTGGCTTCTGAGGGTGTTAAGAATTTAATTTTACCCATGTCTGTTGTGTCCAGTTTGAGATTGATGATTCTAACAACCAGAAAAGATGTCTAGAAGATAAGAGCCAACTTTACAGTTTCTGAGGAAGTTTAACAGTAATTTTTTTCTGTTTAAAATTGTGATTCAGAAATACCTGTTCATATCTATAAAGATGATAACATTTTAAATGAAGATTCTATAGCAATAATAAGAACAGAAAATACTGCTAAAATGAGGTAATCCATAGTATGTAATATAAAAGATAGTGGTACAATAATGGTAGGATGATGAGTAGCACAAAGAGATTGAACACTTAAATCTTGAGGGCATATTTAATAACTAGAAATTTGATAAAACACTATTTACCATAATTACATATATAGTTAAACTTTATGTACATATTTCAGTTACAATATCTCATGCTAGTGAAAGAGAATCTGCTGCCAGACCATAACAGATTGTTCCCACAGGACATCTGCTTCATGTATTTAATTTCTTTAAAAAAGTATGCAATACTTTGTAGCTATAAAAGTATGAAAGCATAACATTTTATTTGATATTATGTCAAAATTAAACAGTTGTGCTACATTTTTTCTTTTATCCCCAATAATATTTAATACTGACACCATTCTGATGCACCAGTAAATTATCACGCAGCCTTCTAAAACTATTGAAGTATTCAGAGTAGGAAAAGCACTTAAATATTTTTGGGCTAGACACAGAGCATTTCTTTGGGATTAAACATCTCACTGAAGTGGGATATATGCACTTATATCAAAGAAAACTATCTAGAAAACCCATATGTCAGAACCCAGCATTCACAAGGGACTTTTTAGGCAAATTCAATTCCAGGCAGCACCATGCCCTTTGACTGATGAATGTGTAAATTATGGAGTAGGCCACCTGGGTTACCCAGTGGGAGATGTTCATAACAAATACTGTCATGGGATTTAGTCACATTTAAGCTGCAGGTGTCTTGTCTGTATGTTCCAGGGAGGACACTAGTGCTAGGAGTCCTTGAAGTGAAGATAACATCACTGGCAGTATAGACATTTACATCTGAGCTAGTCATCCTGCACTGTCTTTGTGGACAAGGAATATAAGTACTTGAATACAAGAGCCTGTTCAGGGATTTGTTTATATCTCATCCTAATATAAACATCTTAAATAGGTAAGATTAATTTCTGCCTGAAAATATCTGGTTTCCTTATCAACTATAAAAGGAGTCTAAACATCTTGTGCAGGCGTGGATATTTGCTTTATACATATTATAAAGTTAAATGGAGTTCATTCTATCTGATTCGTAAGCCCTAACTCAAACTCTGTTGCTCAAAACCAGAAGCTGGACTCAACTACCCAAGCCATAAGTGTGATCAAAAGAGGCCTAGTAAACAACAGGACAATTGAATTTTTTATAAATCTATACAGATGAAACTCGTTGTGCTTTCCCCTGTTTGCCTGATAATGTGAAATACTTGTAAGGCTGCGAGATATGTGGGATCCCGTGCCCTTAACATGAAAAAAGATTTAAACACCTACCCCTCATTCCCAAGAACATTGCCTTTCTCATCAGGCTTTAATTTATCTTGAAGAAGTCTCCCTCAGCCTCCCCAGAGAAGCTAGCTCACTGAAGGCAAAAGTGCAAGAGCCTTTATGCCACAAAAAAGCAAAGAAGCAGCAGATGATCCATAAGCCCATGATGGGTATAGTCCACTGGAAAGAAAAGCATAACCCAGTATACTGAAGGGGGGAGGTTGTATAAATCAGTAAAAGATTTAGGAAGTGATGTTTGTCACCAAGATTTCTGTCTTATTGAAGGCTTCTGCTCCATGGTGGGTGATAGAGCAGACTGAGAGCAGAATTGCTAAGGGAAGCTATATGATCCCCATTCTTACAAAAATGAGACATGTATCATTATGGCTGATGGCACATAGAGCAAGAGGGCAGATATAGGAAGAGTGAGGTAGGATATCAATAAAAGATCCCTTAATGGAGAGTCAGGTCATTTATTTGGTTGTGATTCTGTGTGTTCTGTTTGTTTGTTTTTCCTTTTAGTAAGAAAAACATGAAGAATTTCAAGCAAAGCAAATGCAGTCAGATTGACACATTCAGAAGAGAGAAATCATCACAGTCTAGAAATTATTATTTCAGGCTATTGACAGTCCTGTTGGGTGCTGGAGGAGTAAGAAAATGTCATCATTACTATTTCCTTGCACAGGTGCAGGATTGGCTAGTGAGGCAGCAGTGATTTACAATGCTGTCAAGGACATCTTCAGCTCCTAATCAAGGAAAAATTCAATTTTTTTCTCTACTTGGGTCCATATTTCATTTTTTATAATCCTTTTCCACTTCTATACTGAATACTCAGCCAAACTCCCACCTGAGCCCTTCAGGAGTTGTAACTAAACTGCATAAAGTGCCCATCCTCAGTGACTGGGCTATTATTAGCTAAGTAGATTATAGCAGTTAGAGAAATGAGAGCAGGAATCTTTGTCCACAACACAGCCATTATGCACCTGGTCACCGAGTCTTTCGTTCTTCTGTTCTCTGTGCACTAAACTGAACCCAAAAGTTTCCAAAATCTATGGGTTTTCTTTACAAAGGTTGCAAATATAATCCCTAAGTGACTCAGTCAATAAAAAATGAAACATCAAACAATATAGTTTAAGACCTTAAATTGATAACCTTAGTGTTAACTATTTCATTAATTCTACTATTTATTTTGATTATAGAAACTTGGTGTTTGAATAAATACTATTTCCAGAAAGTCATGCTGTCTTCATTTTTTAGGAGTTATGAAATGAAAAATCAACCATTTATCTTGCTATTTTGTTCTTTTGGTTAATCATTCCCAGTGGTAAACATGAGTTGTGTTCTCAAACTGACACCAAATCCAAACACAGTATTCTAGGAGAAGAGTAATCTTTCTGGACCTAAACATCACCGTACCTGTTTGTACCTCAAAGACCTGAAACATGTTATCATGCAGAGTATGATGATATTATGACACCCCTCATTGTTTCCTGAGCTATTGATTTCCAGAATATAGTTTTCTACTGTTTATATGTGACCTAGATGCATAACTTTGCATTTTACTTGAATGGGTTCAGCTTGCCAAACAATCCGAATTTTTCTTTATAACTTCCTGGTCTTCATAATTATGTACCACTCTGTCAATCTCTGTGTCAGCAACATAATCTGTCAACAATGTTTTGATATTTAATAAGGCATATGGAAATGTTGAATAACATCTTCTAATTCTTAGTTCTTGTCACCCATTTTTGAAACCATTATTTGAAAAAGGGCTCTTACTGAAAACAATCCACATTAGAAAGTGGTGTGTTAACTAGTTCTTAATGTATCGAGTGTCTGTTTATTAATCTTGCGATGTATGTGAATTTAGGATATTTCAAACAAAGTTTTTTGACACATGGGCAACGACAGAGCTCCTTGAGGTTAAGGAAGATGCTAAATATTTCCATATGGGGAACACAGGGAAACAATTAAACATCCTTCTTACAATTAATGAAACAGTAGAAGCTTTCACCCCACGATTACACTGAATATAAATTCAGGGGACTGCAACTGATTTGCATGTAGCTCTGCATCTACAAGAGAGAAGGAGGCAGAAAGCAAGCCACAAAATAGTACCAAGAGGAATGAAAACAGGGAAAAACAGTATAGTCACAACAAAAATGAAACGAAGAGCTTTTTGAGTGATGTGCTTGTCTAGAAAGCTGGCATAGAACTGTGAGAAAGGAAATGCTCTCCTGTTGTTTAATTGTACTGTGTTTGGAGTAATGGAACCTCTGTGTACATTCTTTGTAAATCAGAATGATTTCAGTAAGAAAAATATTTAACTCCTATGGCATCAGTGAGGCCAGGGTTTCTTAGATGAGGGCTGAGATCACCTCAGCCTGTTGTTACTTCGAAGAAGGATAAACAAATGTCAGAGGGACTCATCCCAGTCCAGGACTTCAACAAAATTCTCAGAAACTCTAACATCAGCATGATGGACAACAGCTCTTCGAAGAACGTTTCTCTCAAAGACTTGTAACTCCTGAACTCTTTTTAATAATAAAGTCACTGTGATTAAAACTTCTTTTTTTTTTTTTTTTCCCTAAGCTTGTGGTTTTGCTTTTCTAGCATGTTATCCCCAAACTGGAAGTACAGGTTTTGTAGGGTTTTTGTCATGGTTTTCAAAAATTTTATGACCTCCATGTAGCAATAAACCCAATATTTTTGTTATAATAATGATCCCTTCTTAGTTTCCCTATATACATTTTTTACATTTTACAACTGCTCCTTTGTTTTATTTATAGTCCATTGCTCTTTACCTCCCCCCCTCCCCGGCCAAAATTATCCAAAGTTCTTCTGTCTTTGCTGTAGAAGCAGAAGATTTTAATCTTCTAAGAAGTTATATTCTTAAATTATTAAAAATTATTAAGTAATTATTATTTTTAATGCATTTTTTTCTTGTTCTATTTTGTGTGCTCATCCACAACTTTGTGAAAATAGTTCTTTAAAAAAAGAAGCATGTATATTACTGGTTGGTTGTTTTTATTCTTGCTTACCTGTATGTATGTCAAAGATCTTACCCACAGTAGCAATGATAAACAAGTTTAAGACAAAACAGGAAGTTCCTAAACCATTCCTGTCATTAAACAGTTTTTACCTAGCATTCTCATATACAAAGAAAATTATCTTTTCCTGGATGTAATGTATTTTATGTCACAGTCATTTAGAAATTCGCTGTATATGTAACTCCTGAAGGATGTCTTGGTTTCCAGCCCCATGCTGTTGCCAATAAATACAATCCATAATCCATCAGTTCATAAAGCATCATTTTAAAACAGATGGATTTTTTTTCATTTCACTCTGCTGAAAGTTGTTCAGAACTCCTTCTTTTTACTGTTTACAAGTTACTTCATATTTCCAACCTGAATTTATGCCTGTTTTCCTTCACTTAGGTTTTTCCCATGATGGGACTTTTTCTCTTTATGTTTTTAATAGAAAATATAGCCAGATTTAGGTAAGATCAAAATGTTTTAAGAGCCTTTCTCTGTATGATACTTAATTAATCATTCTTAAATAGACCTGAAACTGATGTATATGTGTAAAATTATATTAATACTTTTCCATATCCATCAAAAATGCAGCCATTGGTACACTTTAATGTATTATTTCCCAGTTTTGAAGTTGAACCACAATGGTGTCTCACATTTAGCCTCTAACAAGTTTTTGTATCTATATCCTTCTCTTATATTCACTCCTTCTCAATACTTAGGTGTTATTAGTAGTAGTAACTTTGAACCACTGGATTTCATTGATTTTCACACAAGCACATGGTAGTTGAGGTCAGAAAGCATTTGTGAAGAGCATCTTGTTCAATCATCCTGCTCAAAGCAACATCACCAAGAGCAGGTTTCCCAGGACCATGTCCACTCAGGTTTTAAGTATCTGTAGGGATGGAGACGCCATAACCTTTCTGGAAATCTTGTTCCAATGTTTATATTTCTTCTATGCAAGTCTCCTAAATTGAAATTCTCCATAATGATCCTTCTTCCCCCCTACCCCCGCATACATTACAAAAAAGCCTAGAATACAGATACTTCTGTGCATCTCAGTCACAGATTTCGGAGAACATGCCTCTTGTGTTCAGTATCTTTTGATTCTGGGGTGTCAGCAACTCCTTCACAGCATCTTCCTCTTCTAACTGTTCTGTCCATCCCAAGCAGGTTTTAACAGGTGATTTTAGTATTTCAATTATGTGAATCATTCCACTGCATTTCACTTGTTTCAGTTGTGTAAAATTTCTTCTTTTCAATGAGAATTTTCAGTTCGTCTTGCTCATTACCTCTAATTGACACGTAAGCACCTGTTTTTTCTTCAGGCTTTTGGTCATTGTTTTGATTTGTTCATGACATGCTGTTTTGAACTACATTTGAGTAATTGATGCCTCTCCAGTCTGTTATTAATTTGGTATTTTTTCTGTCACTCAAACAGAAGACAAGTTCACTCTCCTCCCTCTAAGTAGCTGCATGCCACCTGAAATACGTTGTCCTCTCCATGGTCTCAATGGAGTCTGAGATTTTCAAAAAGCTCTTTCAATTCCTCACTAGCTACCCATCCTCAAGCATCTTCTGTTCTTTTCCTTTCCATAATACCAGAAGATTGACTGTCAAGACCACTTCTATTTCTCCTTCTTTATGTCTCTTCTTGGACCTCATTGTAGTTTACATATTCTATCTATGGGATAGTTGTCTTCACTGTATATCATGATCAGTAGAGATATACCAGACAACCTCGTAATCCAGTCCAATCTTGCAGTTACAATGGATCTTGTGACCACATTGTGTCCATATGTAAACAGTGCCGATATTTACATAAAACTAGTAAGAGGTAGATAAAATATTTCCATTTCCATCGAATTTTACAATAAAAGTAAGGCATAGTTTAGAACACCTGTTTTATAAATTGTAATATACAACAAACAAAAGCTCAGTTGTGCAAAATATAATGGAAAAAAAATTACTTAATAGATTTCTAGGGTCAGAATAGAGAAAAATTCTCTTAACCTAAAGTCTGCCATATGAAATTTCAAAAATGACAAATGGGATCTTTTTACATTGACAGACTTGCAGTTTTTCTATTTGGGTTTTAAATTTTTCTTTTCGATTTCTTTACTATGTTTTATGGAGTATTTTTTAACTTAGTCTGTTTTATTGCAAAGTTTCCTATTGTCGCACCACTAGACAGGGTTCCAGTGATTTACTGGCCACAAAGCTGTTAAAGTCTGCACAAAGTGGATGCTAAATGAAATGTTGCTAGTATTTTATTTACCTGTGTTCCAAATGTTTAAAAAGTTAAGCAAATGAAAAATCCTTGTAAATTACACCTCAGATAAAGCTGGGAAAGATCTATCAGCAACATAATTACTGACGGAAGCCAATGCATGATTGGTCAGTTTTTGAAAAGAACAAAATTAAAGAACGAAATATGGAAAATTCTTTCAATAAATAGAGGGGGAACGAACAAATAAAACCAAACCAAAATCACCCAGACTTATGTTATGATAGGTCTAATGTGGGAAATAATTGTTAAATACATAATTGCATAAAATTATTATGCATTTTAAAAAACATATTCCCATTTATTATTACAATTAATAGTATTAAATTTCTGCAAATGATGGCAAAAGGCGAAAAAACCTCCAACCAACCAAACAAATAACAAACAAACCCCACAAACTTCTAAATACTATGCCAGCAGAAGTCAAATGGTCCTTTTTGATATTTTTGAAGTCTGTACAAAGTTCAGGAAATTAATAGAATTATGAATTCCCTGCATCCAGTAAGAGAGATAACACAACATGTAGGGAACAACCAGTGTATGAAATATTTCTGTAAGATTAGGACCATTAACTTATATCCTGTTGCAATTTCAGACAGTGTAATTCTCCTCTATAATGGCTAGAATGTTTTAGATTTATAGCTGACTCAAACCTGTTTGCCTGGTCTAAGTACTAAAGCAAAGCTTGGAACAAATAGTTCCCAGGACTTAGGTACACGTGAGTGTTTCTACAGCAAGTTAGATAGGCGCTTACATACTTTTTTGAATATTTGTTCAACCTAAGTGTTGCAGTAGATAAATTCTGCCCAAGACCACAACTCTCACACATAAAGAGGACTCTTCTTTATTCTGAATTTCTTCTGGCACATAGGCAAAGGCTAAAAACACATTGCTACAGCTCCTAACTCCAGTTTGGGCTTCAAACTTCTCACTAATTTCCAAAGAATAAGAACAAAAACCCTTCTCTGGTAGTTTTTCTTCCGGAGAAATTTCCTAGAAATTTCAGTCTTATTCTATGTTGAGTGAAGACATTTATAGATAAAGAAAGCGGAGTTTCTTTGAGGCAGATCCCAGAACTCCTTTTGACTCTAAGTTCCTAAGATCACTGTGCTAAGCACTCAGTATGTGCTGGGCAGGTAAGAAGATAAAATGTCTCTTTTAGAGCACAAGACTGCAGCTCACACTGTATTTTACAACAAAGAAGCTGCTTCTTGTTTCACTTCAGTTTTCATTTTGTGTTTTAGTGACAAGACTATTTCCTGGAAGCTAGAATAATGCCTTTGAATTTTTTTCACAACATACCAGAAAAAGCCCTGGATATTTTAGGAAGAAAGCAGAAGTACAAGATAACTCATTTATTGCCTAAAACTTCTGTCGGTATGAACAACCTGACAGTCAGTAATATAAGGGGAAAAAACGACAGCAGACTAATGACCATGTGCTATCTTCCTGTGTGGCTACTCAATGTTTGCAGAACACTTTGATGTAGTAGTACTTTAACAGCAGAAATTGCAACACACTGTGAATCTGTGGTTATGTTTTTAACAGAGAATAATGTTTTTATAAAAAATTACTGCAGTGTAGAAAGGTGGAAAAAATCATTGGAGTTTTTTCCCATCTTCAAAAAGATGGGAAACTTGGGATCCATGTGATCTTATTTTAGTGTGATCAGCCACTCCAGGATCCTGTGTACTCACAGTGAAAATTTCTCCATATTTAGGGCAGGATTCATCTGACCTACTTTGAACAGATATATTTAATCAGTGTAATCCTGCTGTCAACGACCCAAAAAAAAGAAAAAAGAAGAGTTCATGAAAGCATGAAAGTGTTCATGCCAGTGCCTTGGCAATAGCAAAATGCCATTCTAATAATCATCAAAAGCAATCCTCATTACAACCAGGAGGGAAGGAGCAATCAGTGCTGAGAAAACTGAGCTACTTAGCTACATTTTCCATTTATAACATTGTTCTTAAAAAGAAAAATGACAGATTTTGATGCCTATATGTGTGAGTGGTGGAATGACTTAAAAGAAAAACAAAGAAATGCTCTGGAGGTCTTCTCACTCATTCAAGGTTATAGTTCAGAAAATTCAGAAAATACATAGAAAATGCATTTTTATTTTATGGTAAACCCCATTGTATTGTATTATAGTTTGTAGCAGAACACTAATTCCAAAACATGTTTTCTCTTCTGCTTATGATCAGACTCTTCTGTCATTTATCCGAGGGAAGCAAAGTGGGAAATTAAACTCTGGTTAACTCCTTGCTCCCTCAGTATTAGGTAATGCAGAGTGTTTTATCAAGCCATGTATCGAATACTTGAGTTCTTCAGTGGAGACTACAGGTACTTATTATTATACACACAATTTTTTCAAAGCTTTCTCATTGCTATTCCCACACTTGTTCCCACCTTGTGACATTACTGTAAGTATGGGAAGTTTGTAGCCAACCCAAGTTGGAAAAACTTTGCAAAGTATCCATGATCTCTGTGTATCTATATCAAAGTAGGACTATGTTTATTATTTTTCTTTTAAGACATTACCTAAATGTTCTAAATCCAGACTAAATTATTATAATGCTAGACAATACACAAACTTTTCCTGCCCCAAGGAACTTACATGACAGGAACACAAACACAGGAAAAATAGCGATAAGGATTAGATAAGGATTACTTCTTTCTTTATGGCCATTCAACTATGTGGTTGAAGAACTCATAAACTATGACTTTTAAATTAAATTTATGTTCCAAGTTGCTTACACTGTCATTTTTCTTCTTCTTCATTACTCATTTGTTGTAAATGCTATAATGACATTCCCAGAATTGCCAGGGAATTATCTTTGAAGCAATATTTTATTACCTCCTTCTTCAGTCCTCAAAAACATACGCAAGAGAGATGTAATCAAACTCATAAAAATACCTTAATTGTGCATCCATTTAAATGACCTTTGAGATCTTCAAAATGAGGTTCAGGTGTTTGCGTACTATTGGATCTCTTTACAACACACACAATGAAAAGCTAGTCAGGTGTATGTTGTGGGCTTTGTTTATTTTAAAGTGCATCTCACAAAAGTAGGTTTGTGCTTAACAAAAGACAAATTGCTTGGTGTTAGAAAAAGAGGACTTAAGCAATTGGGAGTTGTAGAAAAGATTTTTGTAGTTTAAAAAGGACACCCAATTGTAAATAAAGCATTTCTTTTCTGAAAGGTAGTGCAAACAAAGAAGTCATTTTAAAGGGCAAATTTTCCTAGAATCACACAAAAAAAAAGTACTAATGAAAAAGCTATACTAAATACAATGAGCTTTGTGAGTCAATGGCTGTTTCCTTTGTTTCCTTGACCCCTTTTTTCCCCTTTACAGAAGTACTTGGGCTGAATAGATTGGTTGGATTTCTCTCAGAAAAAAAAAATAAAAAAATCCCCCAAAACAACAAAGCACAACTGGACTTTCATAAAATTCAAATAAATACTTTCCTGTGGGTAGTTCTCTAGTCTCAGTTTCCTGTGAACTATATAAGAGAATGTAGGCCTAATACAGTTGGTAGAGCTGACTTTTGCCAGGGAAACCAGCTCCAGCATGGTAAGTCTGCACTGGGGAGAGGTAATCATGACAAAAAGGATCAGCAAAGGGCTTGTTTTGCATTTTTTTTTTGGCTCTTTTGAGGCTTTTCGAAGCTGGGAGAGCAGCTCGCTTGTGCCAGGGGTGGGCAATTTGTGGGCAGGCAGCTGAAGTGGTGTGGGTGGAGCAGTATCACCAATGGCCACTCCACTCCCATCAAATGTTGGCCTGGGGAGCACGAGTGGCACATCAGCCAGGCACAGTGAGGCTGTTGGCACAAGGTCAGGGTGCTGAAGCTCTGTGGTAGTCAGTGTGGCATTGCAGCATCTCCTCAGCTGTGGGGAGGGCTCTGAAATCTCGTAGGGCCACAGCTGAGAGCAGGGGCTCTAGCAAAATAGTGGGTACTCACCTCAGGACTAAAAGCACTGCTCCTTCTGAGAAAGCCCTGATGATGTCTGATGCATCCACCCAGCCAGAACTGGTACCCAAGGAGACCTCAATCCAAGCAGTAGCTGCAGGGATCACCCAAACCCTGCTCCTGGTGAAAAGGTCAGTTCCTGCACAAGGTGTGTGCAGGTTGATGACCTATTACATCAAGTAAAAGGGTTACAACAAATTGTTGAAAGGCTGTGCAGTATCAGTAGAGCTGAGATGGAGAGAGATAGGTGGCTTCACAAACATGTTCCTGTCGAGTACACTACTGCAAATGAGGCACCTTGGACACTGGTGACCCACAAAAGCAGGATTCCCCTTCAGTCTCCACCTTCCACAGTTGCAATCAGAAACAGATCTGGGATTTTAACAGCCACAGACACCCAGGAACAAGGGCTGCAGGAACTGTGAAAGCAGCACGCAGTAAACACCTCAAAAAGAGATGACAAGTACCTGTAGTGGGTGACTCTCTCTACTGGGTCATCCATCTGCTTACCTGACAGAGAGTCACAAGAGGTCCACAGCCTTTCAGGAGCTAAGATCAGAGACATTACCGAAAGTGTACCACAACAAATCAAAAACACAGACTACTATCCCCTATAACTCTTTCATGTGGGCATGAATGACACAACAAACCAGAAGCTGAGCAGAATCAAGGAGGACTATAAAGCCCTAGGGGTACAGGTAAAAAAAAAAAAAATGTTGCATGAGTTATCTTTTCCTCAATCTTACCAGCTGGAGGAAAAGGGGTAGCCAGAAATAGACATATAATGCATATCAACTTCTGGCTATGCGGCTGGTGTCATTGTGAGGACTTCGGTTTTTATGACAATGGGACATACTTCAATGAGTATAACCTGTTAGGGAGGCATGGGATACACCTGTCTGGAACAGGTAACGCAATCTTTGGTAGCATGCTATTCAGCTTAGTGAAATGAGCTTTAAACTGATGGATTTGGGGGGTGGGGTCCAGAATGAAAATGCTCGTGTCAATGCATCCACCTGAGGAATAAACCAGGTCAACTAGAGTTGCTACAGATGCTCCTTAGCTACCTTCAAAGACAAGAACCTGAAGACAAAACACCCTGTGCCTTTGTATGACTATGGTATCCTCCTGCTGTCCTCCAGCAAAACCTGCATGCTTGACCACCTCTCTGAAATGCCTGTACACTAATGTGTGCAGTATGAGAAACAAAACAGGAAAAAATAGAGATCTGTGTGTGGTTGCAGGGCTGTGATCTCATTGCAGTTACTGAGACATGGTGGGATAGCTCGTACAACTGGATGCTGTCATGGGCAGCTATGTACTGTTCAGGAAAGATAGGCCAGCAAGGCGGGAGGGTGGAGTGACTCTTTATGTGAAGGAGCACCTGGAATGCATCAAGCTCTGCCTAGGAGAGGAACCTGTTGAGAGCTTATGGGTAAGAATTAATGGGCAGGCTAACATGGGTGACAGTATTGTGGGTGTTTACTACAGGCCACCTGATCAGGGTGAGAAGGTTGATGAGGTCTTCTACAGAAAGCGGAAAGTAGCTTCACAATCACAGACCCTGATCATCATGGAGGACTTCAAACACCCTGATATTTGCTGGTAAGATAACACAGATAGACACACTCAGTCCAGGATATTCCTGCAGAGCACTGAGGACAACTTTCTGATACAAGTGGTAGAAGAACCTATGAAGAGAGGTGCACTGCTGGACTTTGTATTAACAAGCAAAGAAGGACTTGTTGGGGATGTACAGGTTGGAGGCAACCTTGGCTGTAGTGACTACGAGATGGTGGAGTTCAGTATTTCATGTGGAAGAAGTAAAGAAATACTAGGATCAGAACCCTGGACTTCAGATGAGCTAAGTTTAACCTCTTCAAAGATCTACTCAGTGGAATGCCATGGGTCAGGGCTCTAGAAGGTAGGGGCATCCATGAGAGTTGGTCAGTATTCACGCGCTACTTCCCCCAAGCTCAAGATCACTGCATCACTGTGAGTAAGAAATCAAACAGAGGAGCAGGAGACCTGCATGGATGAATAAGGGTCTTCTGAAAAAAATCAAATGGAAGAAGGAAATGTACAGAATGTCAAAACCAGGACCGGCCACTTGGGAGGAATATAGGCTTGTTGTCAGAGCATGCAGGGAAGCAAAAAGGAAAGCTAAGGCCCACCTGGAATTGAATCTGGTAAGGGCCATCAAAGACTACAAGAAAGGATTTTTCCAGTATATCAGTAGAAGGAAGACTAGGGAAATTGCAGGGCCTCTGATGAACAAGGTGGGTGACCCAGTGGCAAAAGACACAGAGAAGATGGAGTTAGTTAATGCCTTCTTTGCTTTGGTTTTCACTGCTAAAGCCAGCTCTCATGAATCCTGGACCCTGGAGGTAAGAGAAAATATCTGGAGAGAGGAAGACTTTCCCTTGGTAGAAGAGGACCAGGTTAGAGACTACTTAGACAAACATCCATAAATCCATGGGCCCCAGTGTGATACAAGTTTTGAGAGAGCTGCCAGATGTTATTGCTGTAGCACTCTTTATCATCTTTGAAACGTCATGAAGAACAAGAGAGATGCCTGAGCACTGGAGGAAGGCCAATGCCACTCCAGTCTTTAAGAAGGGCAAGAAGAATGACCCAGGAAACTAGAGACTGGTTAGTCTCACCTCTGTCCCTGGAAAGTTGATGGAACAAATTGTTCCAGATGTCATCGCAAAACATGTGGAAGAAACAAAAGCTATTGGGAGAGGTCAGCAATCTGATAGCCTTCTGTGATGTCATAACTGTCTGGTTAGATGAGGGGAGAGCAGTGAATTCATCTACCTTGACTTCAACAGGGCTTGTGACACTGTCTCTCATAACATCCTCATTAGGACACTCAGAAAGTGTGGGTTAGATGAGTCGACAGTGAGCTGGATTGAGAGCTAGTTGAGTAACAAAGCTCAGAGGGTTGTGATCCATGGTGCAGGGTTGAGTTGGAGGCTTGTAACCACAGGTGTTACCAGGGGTCAGTACCGGGCCCAGTCTTGTTCAACATATTTATCAAAGACATAGACAAGAGGACAGAGTGTATCGTCAGCAAGTTTACTGATGATACAAAACTGGAAGGCTGTGCTGCCATACAGCATGACCTGGACAGGCTGGAATGTTGGGCAGAGAGGAACGTAATGACATTCAAGAAGGGCAAATGTAGGGTCCTGTACCTGGGAAGGAATAACCCCATGTATCAATATAGATTAGGGGTAGACCTGCTGGAAAGCAGCCCTGAAGAGAAGGATCTCAGAGTTCTGGTAGACAGTAAGTTAATCATGAGCCAGCAGTGAGCTCTTGTTGCCAAGAAGGCCAATGGTATCCTGGGGTGCATTTAGAAGAGTATGGCCAGTAGGTCAAGGGAGGTCATCCTCCCCTTCTATTCTGCCCTGGTGAGGCCACATCTGGAATACTGTGTCCCGTTCTGGGCTCCCCAGTTCAAGAGAGACGGAGAACTACTGGAGAGAGTTCAGTGGAAGTGACTGGGGGACTGAAGCACCTCTCCTAAAAGGAAAGGTTGAGAGAGATGGGACTATTTAGCCTAGAAAAGACAGAGGAGGCTTTATCAATGTCTATGTATATCTAAAGGATGGGTGAGAGGATGACAGAGACAGAGTCTTTTCTGTAATGTCCAGTAACAAGACAAGGGGCAATGGGTACAAGCTGGAACACAGGAGGCTCTATCTAAATGTGAGGAAAAAATTTACTGTGAGAGTGACAGCACTGAAACAGGATGTCCAGGGAGGTTGTGGAGTCTCCTCATCTAGAGACTTTCAAAACCCACCTGGATGCAATCCTGTGTAATGTGCTCTAGGCAAACCTGCTTTGGTGGGGGGATTTTACTAGATGATCTCCAGAGGTTCCTTCCAACTCTGATGATTCTGTGATTCTGTGTGATTCTGTGACAAATACATATCACACTTTATGAACTTTATGCTATACCCCTCTTTACTTTTCCCAGTAACGTGGGAGGGAATTGTCCGTCTCTACATATTAAAGACATGACATACCCTGAGATCTTGACTTTGCATGTCTACGTTGCTCATTTAAGCATCCTGTAATTCAGATGTTTCAAGATCACCATTGCTTTTAGACTAACCACAGGCATCCTATACACCAGTGTTTTACATGTTGTCAGACCTTCTGGGAAGACCTTGTCCAACATTAATGATGCATCATTGTAGCAAGGGATGATAGAAAAGAGTGGAGGACTGACTCTGTGTGAAGAGCATGACCAACCTTGTTCACAGAACATCAGCGGACCTGGGTGCATGCTGACAGGTGAATAAGCCTCAACTTTCTCCTCAGCTAGGTTTGAAATCTGGACCTTCACCAAATTATTTTTGGCAAAAAATACTGTCTTGATCCCATGCACGACCCTACACTTGCAGTCTAAGATGTATGGCTACCTTCCTAAATAAAGCAGCTCTAGGACAAAAATTTAAATAATGGAAGTTTCTGTTCCATGTCTTCATGGTTTAGCTGTTGGCTCACTCTTTGGCTCTATTCTGGGTGGCTCTAACTAGATCTCCTCAAAATAATACCCAAGCAGAAATCAGTGGATATTTAATCTCAGGAATGTCTCTCAGAAGACAGTCCAGGATATGTCTATCTCATATATGGCTCTTTCAAGCCACAGCTCTTCTTCAGCTTTATCCCGGAAACTTTGTACCCTTGGCGACCTTCAGATCCCCTCATGCCACATTCCACAGCATGCAACACAGTTTCTTCAGTTTCCTGCTGTGGGAATGCTAGCCTCTTTTCTGAGCTGCAGCAAAGTCCTGGCATTGTAAAACAGTTTAAGTTTTCAAGACATACAAAGCACATGGATTAGTGCCAGACCAATGGAAACACCACACCAGACCCAGAAGAACTCCAGAACAGAGTTCTCCATGGTGTGGACATAACACGTTTGCTCATCCTACATACTCTAGTTGCAAGATTCTTCACTCTGTTTGCCTTCAGGGATAGGTATTGGTCCCTTGTCTTCTTTTATTTAACAGTATTGATTGAACCAGACGGTCCCGTGAACTAAGTGCTTGAGTTTTGAACATTGTTGATAAAGAATACCCTGAACTTATGAAAAAATGTAGGAAAAAGACCCAGGCCCAACCGACTTGTTCTATGCAGGGCACAGAGTAAGGCAGAATCATTGAAGAGCAGGAATACAATAAGACTGTCATTGGTTTAGACAATGTGCGCAGAACAGGATATGACATGTAGGAGTAAGCAGAAAGAACACTCCGAAGAAGGTCTGCACCATTACTTCATTCCTGCTTTCATGGTAGATTCTGTGCATTTATGTTTTCCTTTCCTTTTAATTTGAAAGAGGGCAAACTGCTCAGTAGCATCATATACCTATTCCTGTCTAATAAAGGCATTGCACAGTATCTTCATGCTGCTGCAGAGTACTGAGTGCACCATCTCTGAGAATTATGAAATTATCACTTCAACAAAATGCAACACTGCTGCCATGAAAATTTTGTAAGCATTATAGTTCATGCTGAAATTAATGCAAATGGCTTTTGTGTTCATTATGCAAGATCTCTCTCTATATCTTCATTCATATATCAAACTTTGGTAGTTGATACATCCATCAGGCATTCCTCAGTGTTTTTCAAACCTTCAGAGAAGTCGTCTAACTGCATTCCTGAATTAAGATCTTGAAGTCATTAGGGTGGGAACATGTAGGGAAAAAACACATTTGGAACTATAATGAGAGTAAAGGAGTGTTTTAAGTCAATTATAAATAAGCACAATTTATTAGAGATAACAAAACTTCATACATAGCAGAAATGCAGATCGTAACAACTCAGCAATTAGGGGATTACAACTAAAAGAAAAGATGTCTTTTAGGTCTCATTGCTAAAAGATAATAATATTGAAATTGTGTTTAGAAAGTGGGGAAATTCCAGACTGTCACTGTAGGCTTTTCTAGGTGGATTTACACCTGCAGTTGGCCAATTGTCAACAGCAGCATTCAGTAACTCATAACCACTTGAAACAAAGAACATCTTTCCATAAGGGAGCAAATAATTCTGACACTACAGGTGCTGGACTGTAAACCTGAAGTTTGTGTGAGGAAATAACACCCACCTTCCTTACCGTAGAGACACAACCCTGATTATATAGGCAAGACATCTGTATCATTAATGCCACTCATAGACATACCTAAGCAAGCTTTTAACTGGTGTATAATTAGTGTATTGTCATAGTCCAGAGTTCAGCACTGACTGTAAAATCTGACCACAAACCTGCATGAATACATGGATTTTTAGCCCATAGCCACAGCCTGCAGTATAGTCATTCTCTGAGCACTGCAAGAAAAACAAGGGAGAAACTATAATTCTATTTTATAGGCAGACATTTTAAAATGCACATGCCATCTAAAGATGCAATTATGTAATGCAATAAGGCAGTTAGTGGCATTTTCATAGGCATCTACATACCTACATTTCATTTCATAAAATATTTTTGGAATTGTAATGTATACCTATCTGTATCAGTTTTAGAGATTTGGTGTACAGTGTTTAAATGTACACATCTACTGGTAAAGTAAGCAGTGCCTGGAAGTGTTCTTATGTCTGTCAGAGCAGTTTCTGATAAGGTTTTGGCTAATCCGGCTAGCACCTACAAACAATTTGTGATTTCAGTTTGTAGGTTAGCTAAGTCCAAGGACCATTACCAATGGACAGTGTGAAAACATCTACCATGCCTGGAAGAAAAAAAATCTTATTAACATAGATAGGAGTGTTCTATGCCAGAGGGCCTCAATTCCCAGGAACATGCCTGGCCACCTTTAATTTATTTAGATGGCCATAACCTAGACGGACTTGTGCAGAGAGTCACCTAGGAAGTCTGTGGCAGAGCCACTGATTCTGCCATATCTTAGAATGCCTGACTCAAAAATGTACTTTATACAATAAAATCACAGTAAAACTTGTTTCAAAAAATACAGCAATTTTTTTATACTAGAAAATATTCTCCTACCAATAGAATAAGAGATAAAATGCAGGTAGTACAAACACTGTAAAAAAACATACAAAGAAAGACCTTGTGATTAACAGAGAAACATTGCTTAAAGAAATTTCAGAATAACATTTCTACAGGGGCACTTATCACAGACAAGGATGGTAGAATGAAACTGGACTATGTTGGAATCCATTTATTTAAGTGCCTGCAGTTATCATTTCAAGGCAAATGAAGCAATAATAAATACAGAGCATTTGAAAGGAAGATAATCTGTATCCACTGCATTTTAATAAACAGTAATCACAAAAATCAATGCACACGCATTGGATCTGTTTTTCTATTAGCTTTCCTATTACTGTTCTCCTTTTCTCTTTTTTCAACTCCTTTTTCTAATACTTGATGAAATGATCTGTAGTTCCTATTACTTTGGTGTCTGAACTTTTGTCTTTATTTTTCTTTCCAAAGCTGGGTTTTAAACATAAAAATTAATATCCTCACTTGTAGTACGACCAATCCTAACAGCTAGTGAACAGTGTATCTTTTAATGTATTTTCCTTTTGCAATCAATAGGTTGGAACTAGTTCTTCCTAATTTTAATCAGTACTAGGATGGCTGAGAAGGAAGACACTTCCCTTCATGAAGTCCGGGAAAGAGAAAGTGGATCAGTAATAGAAGTCTGATAATTTTGTTTTAAAAGTATTCTCTGTTTCCACCCAATTTTAAAAACAGTGCTAGGTAAGCATAAGATCAAATACTGCAGATATTTACAAAAAGAAAAATTATTTCTCTGGGCGATAAAAAAGATTTCATTCAAGTCAACATTTACTGGCAAGTACAAATACTTTTCCCTCCCACAAATATGATTGTGTATCAGATTAGCCAAAGAATTCTAAAATAAAATTAAAATACTCAGAGTGATGATGAAAAAAAAATCTGAGTCTAATGTAATGCACATTTGTTATACTTCTGTAGGAATGAGCAAGAAAAATTTGGCTGCTGGGTAGAAAATGAAAGTAGAGTAAAATTATTTACTGCAATTTTCAGTCGAATAGAGTTCTGGTTTTAAAGAGTGATCCAGGTGTCTCCAGAAGCAATTTGTTGAATACTAAAGTAGATGCTTAAGTGAGAAGGATTGAATCATCTTCTGGACATATCTGTTTCTCTTTGTTTACTACAGAGGTTGCAATTCTTGACATTCAACTCTTATACAGCTAAAGTGATGTGAGTGAATCTCATTCTACAGAACAGTGGTAGAATATTAGAATGACAAATAATAGGAAGGATGCCAGATCACCCTCTCAACCACTGCCCCACAAGAGAGAACTGCTGGAAATTGCACAGGGTGCCTCCCTGTTTGTTAAGTAAGTGCAAACATCCTAAGGCCAGTGTAAACCTGACTTTCTTCAAGAAATACAGTTGAGTTAGCTTAGAGCTGTCACTGAGGTCGTACCTAAAAAGAAGGTGATAATGTAGATTTAGCCTTGAATCCATCCAATACAACAGTGCAGATGAAATCATTCTCCCTAGTAGCTTAACGTATCGGTTTTGATATTATTTACTGTGATGTTACCAGAGTATTAGATAAAAATGGGAACCATATATGCCAGTTATTGTACAAAATAGCAAATAAATCTTCTCCAAAAGGCTTTTAGCCTTAGTAATAGACAGACAAAATAAGTAAAAGGGCGATGACCCACAAATACATGCAATAATCATGTTAATTCCTTAACTGACTAGTTGGATTTTATTTGAAGGAGATTGCTTTAACCAAAAGAAAAGGGCAGAAAAATAAAGACCAGAATAGGAGAAAAATAGGATACTGGTGCAATGAAAATACTAAAAATGGATGGACAAAATGGTGATTTGGTACAGAAATGCAGCTACACATCACTATATGAGCCACTGTCTTATTCATTTGTTAGATATTCTTTTTTTCTTTTTATTTCCTCTAAGTTATGTGATGGTAGAAAAAAGGATTCACAACGTGGATTTGAGTGTCCCCAGAATATATGTGAGATGATTTCCTCACAAACACCTCATTTTAAAAGGAGATCTATAGAAGGATGACACAAATAAACCCCAGTGTACATAGTCATCGGTGCAAAAGTTTGAGTTTCATATATGTTTATGGCTATATAAGCTTCAACTTCCATATGTTAGTTTGCATTCCATGTTGATATTTCAACAAATGACCTGCATCACAGCTGTGGTAGGAAGATTCTCACATATAAATTAACACTGTTAATGTCAAGTATTCAAAATTCAGTGCTGACCATCATTTCATATTATGGCATATAAAGACTTCAAAATATCATATCCCTATGTTGCCTGTTTTCACTGACAACCAAGCATCCTAAGCATTGCAGCATTTTGTCAGTTCAGCAGATCCAAAGCCATCCATCACTGCTGTTATTTCTGTCATATGCATTTAACTTCAGCATCAGCCAACAATCTGCAGTCTTGGTTACTGATCAGCATCATCACAACTGTCAGATGTGGAGTAAATTTTTTTCTCTCCAAAAGCTGGTTAATGTAATGTTTGATATATATACTTTCCTTAACAAGTTTTCTGTTTCATGTTTGATAATTGAGTATGGGAATGCTTCCATCATGATCTTCCATAATTCATTTACATTTTTAACACCTTTGTGAACACTTTAAGCATCAATATTGGGTGTTGCAAGGATGTTTCTTTTCTTCTTAGTAAGAGTCACAGTCCAAAAGACATGAGCTTCCTGAAATCAAGGGAAGGAGTTCAAGAGATCCTGATTTCAGGACTGATTTCAAAGAAATGTAAACAGCTATGGAAATTTCACTGAAGTATTGGTATGACAATTTATTTGTATTTCAAAGTTAAGATTCTTTTTTCATTTTTCTGTGAAGATGAATGAAAATTATTTAGGGAAGTACCTAAACAAAGTTTAAATCTCATCAATCCCACCTTGTGGTCTAGCAGCCTTCTGGAGTAGGGTAGGAGCAGTCTCATTAACAAATAGTTTGAACTACTGCTTATCTTATCTTTTCCAACGGAATCTTTTTACAAAAGCCTGTTCTTCAAACTCTTTTGAAAACAATCAAATGAAATTCTAAAGGCGTGGACTGAATCAGAACACAGTTCAATTGGATATATTTGAAGAGATGGCTCAAATTTAAAACTCTGAAGCCTAAAATTCAAGGATTTCTGCATTGTAGAAGGATACTATTAGTGGTAAACACACACCAAGAAGTATTATACAGCTCTGCACAAAGCCATGAAGTACCAGGGACCAAGGTGGTCCTCACACAGTAGTGTGCTCATGAGCTGCAGACACAAAGCCCAACAATCAGAATCCTAAGTCATTAAAAGAAAAAAGATATTTTTTAAATGTCTTGTGATTTCTTAGGTTTTTCTTATCACTAACAACATTTTTTTTCTAACTTCTTTTTTTTTCATTGTTGTAAATTAAAATTTATTTAAAAAAATAACTGAAATTCTAACTGGAATTATTGTCAAGGTTTCAAATTAAATAGTGGTATTCCTTATATCTGAAAAACTTGTATGTATCTGCATGTATGTATACATACAGACACAAACTGAATATTGAATATGTATATATCTTTGAATTTCAAAGCGAGAAAAAAAAAGCACACTTCATGAATACTGAATATCAGATTTCTTAACCAAGGTTAAGGCAAAAAAGAATAATAAATATGACTTTTCACTAGGTAGATGTATGTATTTACTGTATATATGGATCTCAGAAATTGTTGGTCTTTTTATTTTTTAATATAATAATAGAATTTTGTAATATAGTCACAGAATTTTGAATTTTCTTATGTTCTGCATTATAATCTTGGAGAAGTTGAGAACTATTAATTTTCATAGTAGACAGATGTTACTTCTCAGTGGAATGATTGGACTATGATATTTGCCATTTAAAAGTATCATTACTACAAGCTGAAAATGAAAGAAAGTAGGAAAATAAAATTAAAAAGCTCCAGATCCTTGTTTTTTCTCTCCCTGGATTCACTTTTCTAATATGACAAAATATAAAATTATTTAAAAATAAAAATAATAGGAAAAAAATTCCCTGTATCCTTTCTTCATAGTTACTTCTAATGCAACAATAATTAACTTTAAAATAATGGTACATTAATTAATCGCCATATTGCAATGGAATTTCCATGGATGCACATATAATGTGGATATTAATAATAAGTAAGTTCATCATGATTAATCTTTTAACAATTAATATGAAGTGAATGATTGAATGACTGATTCATAATGTATCAGCAAAGGAAGATGTGCAATTATGTCCTTTCTGTACTAAACACTTTTTGTCAAAAGATTTTTTTTGCCTACATTAAAAAAAAAGATGACAGGTTAAGGTTAATGTTATGAATACTTTTTCAATTTTAAATCATCTAGGTCTGAGGTGTATTGACACATATGAGAACAATATAAGAGTTGTCACTCGTTTTAATTAGAAAGCATGGCTATTTATATAAAATAGGATGGAATCAAAAGAGGCTGAAAAACATACTTTTATATATTAAACTGAATAATTTCATCTACCTTTCCTCCCCCCACTTCAAGAATAGTTGTGAAATGGTTGGACTCAGAAACCTGAAAATTAGCTCATTGTGAACAGTGCATATTTGGTTGTTCTGAAATTAGCCACTCCAAACTTGAATCGTTTTACAGTAGTTAAAAAATGCAAGTTATCTAATTAATTATTCTAATTGTATACTATATTCAGGGCCATAAAAGGGCATAGGTGACAAAAGTGGTATTTGGTTGGAATGTAGGCTTTCTCATCCCAAATTATTGTATTAAAATCCATGTTCATCCACTGCTTAGCCTAGAGGCTCTACCCAGAGCTCAGGGCAGTTGATTGTATCAAATGTACAGTTTTACATGAAGGATATATCCTAAGCTTCACATTAATGTTAGTCTATTTATTGGAAGAAGTTGAATGCTAATACAATTCACTTCTGTGAAATTTGTGGGAATGCTTCAGTAGAGAGGAAGGATTTCTACATCACTGCCTTCAGTGCTTTTCTGCTCTAAGAGTACTTAACCTACTTCTCAGTATAGTTTGAGCAGAAATTATTCCAGTGCTCTTCTCTTCACCTCTTGCAATGTCAATTGTGTCTCACTGAGAACAGACCACTTAAATATAAGCAGCACTTTTAATCTTTTTTCCTTCATTTCATATGCATGTAGATAAAATACTTATAAAAAATCAGAATTAGTTTCTTTACTTTTAATGATTATTAATAAAAAAAACCCAAAAAACTTCTGGGAACTAGCTTTATCCAGAGAAATTTCAAATCCAGTAAGAAAAAATATGTCCTGACAATTACAAACATTTGAAGACCAGCTTTTATAAGTGTTTCAGCTTTGCATGCTTTTTGGTACTAATAACAAAGACAGTAATCCTGTACATGAGACTATAATAGACATTTTACAGCCACATTTTTTTCTTCCAGTTTTTACAGGAGACAATCTTCACATTATTTATGAATAGATTATTAATATTTACATTAATATATTTTGGTCTTCTTTAAATAAATCATGTATTACTGTTAAATTTTCTAACAGTAACACAAGTCCCCAGTGAACAGAGAAATACATTCACATTGATCTCAATGCTCAGAATGGTACCGTACAGTCCATAAAAAGATGAAAAAAAAGTAAAAATTAACGAATCTATCAATTGTTTCTTTCTCATTTATTGTTGCTTTAGGATATGTCCCATCTGGTCCGTATTTAGATGAATGATTATGTATGTCACTCTGCAGTATCGGAAAAAAATAGTAATTTCATTAGGTGTTTACTTTCCAAAGATGAATCATGGTTCTCAGCAATGGCCAGGGAATAGTGTCATGGTAGAAGAAATGTATGTGGTAGTTTATTTTCTGAAGTGTTTAATACGCTTAGTTTCATCTAAGAAAAAGACAGAAAACCAGCAACCATGAAACGAGAAAATAAAAAAGAAACAACAAAACATAGTAGGAAAAGGAGCCTAATGTATTTGTTATGTATATTAGAAGAGCATTGAATTTGCTTCAACAGCATTAATCCACTTGTGACAGATGAAGTATTATGCTATCAATAAAAGTGCAATTACTGTTAATAATACCTTATATTCCTAGAGAAAATTCCATCAAAAGGACTCATATGAGCATCACTGTTACCAATTTATAAAATTACAAATTAAGCTTTTCTTAGAAGCCACATTTTCAAAATAATTTCCTGTTTACCTGGTGATCTTTTTTAAGACTCCATCAGCACAAACCAGTTTATAAGTTATCTGGAAATCAGTCCAGAAAAAACTACAGAATAAGGCCAGTTGCATATCACTTCTGCCTGATATTTCAGGACTCTGTTTTCCAGCTGAAGTTTCTGTGGGACATTTGGTTATCATGCATGGTATACATTTCAGGAGCAAAGCCATCTGCTTCTTCACAACTGTGAGAATCTGGAATGTGCTAAGGATAGCCAGAATGATTGGAGAACAGTGAACAAATGATAGAGTCAATTATTAACATTAGTTATCTTCAAGTATCTCTGTGAAGGTTTGTGGCCTGTTCCCTCTTCGTTGGTAAGAACAGAAGCACAGGATGGTCCACAGGAATGGTCCTGAGCTCTTCCATACACTGATCATACCTGGTCAGATCTAAGACAGCAGAGATCCAGAAGCACCACAGCAGAGCTCAGAACTGTTTTTTCATCTATGTAGGCATATTATATGATTTCCCTGGTTGCAAACACTAAGGCAGTGATTTAATGTAAGTCTCTAGTGCCTCTATGCAGTGTCCAGAACTATGTGTCCTTCTCCAAGTAGTTTCTTAAAATTTCACAGGGAAATTGACAGTTAGCTTTTGAAAGTGATAAAATATGAGTTGACAAACACATTGGTATTTTGAAGAAAAAGGTATTTAGGATAGACAGCAGTTTTATTATTATTTCAGTCAAACTTCTGGAGCACTGATTGAATGGAAAGAGCAGTGAGACAGCTTTGGCTTGAATTTGCTATTCTTTGTCAACATTCCTATTTTATGGTGTGCAGATGCCCAATCAGGTTTATCCTAGCAATTTTGAAGTTTTCTGTCTGCTGATACCTCAGTTCTGGTGAAAACCTAAGTAAGTTTTCACTGTAACCACAGCAAAACTGAGAATTTAGGAAGCCAAGAAAAAGGGCTATGTTAGGAATACTTAACCAAAATCCAAGATAAACTTTTCATGTGAGTGGGATGTCCTAGTTCTTTCTGTGTTGCTACAGCAACCGGCTAATTATTCCATTTTCTCCTCCCCTGCTCTCGCGTGCATGGTAACTTCCTTTTTTTTTAAGTTTATTTTATTTTATTTTATTTTTTTAATTTTTTTTTTGCATGTAGGATCTGTTCACCATTTAAGACCTATGGAGAGCTGGCATAATTGTTTGGTGGTGCCAAGTTCTTGTTCTGAACTATTTTTGCAAAATAAAGTTTTGCTTAAATCTTAATTATAAAGCAAAGCAAAGAGTTTGCAGATATTCAAATCAGTCTCTTTTTGGAGCACATGCCAGAATGCTTTTTAAGACATTTCCTGAATTGGTAACAGCAATGACAGTGGTGTAGTTCCTGATTTTGCAGAGATCTTGATTTTGCAGAGAACTTAGTTTTTCATCATATTTTCAAAATCATCAAGATTTTAAGCCTTAGTGTAATCAGAAAAAAAACCATTACTAGTTTCCAACTTACTTTTTTTAAAACCTGACAGTTTGCTCATTTATGTAGTTACTTTTCTCTCAAAACAAACCAAACCAAAACAAGCAAAAACCAACAACAATCAAAAAAACAAAACCAACAAAACAAGTCACCCCTCTTGCTCCCTGGAGTGAATTTATTGGAGGAAAGAGAAGGTGTTAGTGGAGTCACTCTTCCCTGGCTCTTTCCATTAGCTGCCTTTTTGATTATCTGCAGAGCAGCTCTGCCTGGTGCAGCGTAGCAGGCTACCTGTTATGGTAGCAGAATCTACATGGCACAGCTTTTGGCCCTGCTGCTTTGCACTCTTCAGAACTCTCTTGAGAAAAGAGTGCAGATGTTCTTAATGAGATATGTTTGGCATCCTGTGTATACACAAGGAAGCAGAAAACTATGCAGTTTCCTGCTATCAATCAACAAGCAGCCTTGATAAAGCCATTGCAGAGAGATTGGCTTGCTCAGGCCTGCTTAATGTCATGGAAGTGCAAGCCATTTTATCACTGACTCATTGCAAGGCTCCCTTTAGAGGTCTTTTGGGACAAGATTTCTTTTTTTCATTTAATTTTTATTAGCCGTTAAACTTTGTGAATATGATCAGATTTCTTCTTGATCAGCTGCTTGGTGGCCGGTTCTAATTTACTCTTCTTAAATATCAGACACTGCAAAATGTGATGAATAAAGTTAAGAATTACACCTACTTAGACTAAATTAGAATATAGCTTAAAATGTAATAGTGCTCATGAAGAATTTGAAATTATTTGACAGAAAGAAAGGACTGTTGTTCTAGTTCTTTAATTGGAAGCCCATATGCTTGACTGAGGGGCAGATGAGGAAAAAGAAATGGAATCTTGACTGAGAAATTCCCTTTTCTTTCCCCTTCCAGGCTCCCACTGGGGGAAAGAGGAGAGGGAAACAAAATAGATGTCCTGTGTCTTATTTACATATAAGAATGTTTGTTGGACAACATCCATCCTCCTGGGATATCAATGTGAAGTGAGAAACAAATGTTTAATTGATTGGTTAACAGCCTTGTTTCTGCTCAGATGACACTACCAAAATGTGAAGTGAGAGCATAAATTGTGACAAAAAAGGCTAAATCTTCTTCTACTTGTTGAAAATGTCTAATAATTCATATATACTTTTTGGTTTTTCAGATTAAAATATTCAATCTTTCCATCTCTATTGGACACCACAAAGCAATAAGGTGCCCTCATTTACCAGGCTGGCCTAACAGTTCCATGCAGGGCTCTAATTATATACATCAGGGAGGGAGAAGAAAATGTCCTCCTTAGAAATTTACCTTAGATTTCTTAATTTTACTTCACAGATCTTTCTTATAATGCGTTCCTGTGGCTTTGATGGGTGAGATGATACTTAGTTTAAGAATATCATGCTAAGTTAGTGACATTTCCTTGAAGTTGTCTGCCTCCCTGCACAGATAATGAAACATTTCATCAGCTTCCCCACAGGAAACTGATCTTAACTTTTAACCTTTTTTTTTTTTTTTCTTTCCACTGCTAGGACAAAGCAAAAGAGAAAACATCTTTAAAATGTTTATTCAATCTAAACATTGCCTTGCCTTTCTGAAAAGTTTCACAGCTTCTGGCTTCACAGAAGCCAGATCTGAAGGAGAAAAGGGTCTGACAACATTTGGGGAAGGACAAGACAATAACTGTGTCATGCTGCATTTACACATGACTAAAAACTGATTTCAGTTCTGTTGTCAAATCATTTCCATGTTGAGTATATTGTTAACTCTGTAGGTAATTTCAAGTATTGCTTTCACCTAGTTCTTAAATGAAATGTTTTCAAAGTTATAACAGAGGTATTGCTGTATCATTTGCAACTTCCTGATGTAAATGGATCTCCACAAACAAATGGACCAATTTGATAGGTAGGAAGCTAGCATCAGTCAGGAGGTTACATACTTGTAAGACATATTTTTGGTACATGATGACATATTTGATGACATAGGGATTCTACCAGCAAGACTTTTCCAATCAAGGGAACATGTTTAAAAATCTGTGTCATCAGTCAAAGACAAGCCTCTAGTTCAGTGAAGAAATTACTGGTGAGATTGTATGGATATTGGTCAGACTAGATTACCATAGTGTTTTCTTCTGACCTTAAAATCTATCAATCCAAGGATTTATGCAGTCATAAGTGATTCAGAAAACTTGAGAAATTACACTCACTCAGATGAAATGTACTCATTCCTAGATCAATTCAAGTACAATTAAAATGACTTTGAGTAAAACTTCTTTAGGTCAGTTTACTTTTTATCTACCCTGAATTGAAGTTATTCCATAGAAGTAAAAGAAAGTAACTACAAATGGACTTAAAGTTGTCTTTATAGATATTCCCCCATCTTCCTCCCTTGATGCACTGTATTTGTGTTTCTCCAGCTGTACTATTGTTCTCTGTTGAATTGATACAAGGCTGCTGATGGACCTGCAATCCTGCATGTTGGCTCTTAGCAATTCAGGACAGAGAGTAAACAGACACACAGTTCGAGAGCATTGACCATCTTGGTTACTATAATTCTGAGTTTATAATATCATTCTTGTTATTCCTCTGGCTTTTGCCACTATAACTAGCTACAATAACCTTATTAAAAACCAAGGTATTAATTTAGTTAATGACACCTAAGCAGTAACTGTATAGGATATTTACTCCTTTCTGTATTCTCATTTCTGGTTTTGAAGACTTTTGTTGTTTGTTTTCGTAACTTTTGCAGTGTATTATTCAGTCTGATTTTTTATTTCTTGATTTCTAACTCTTGATCTCTTAGGAGGTTTTTATAATTTTTATGTGCTTTCTTCTGTTTTTTTGCTCCCTGCATTTTCTTGACATCCCTCTTAAAATAGATATTCATGTCAGTAGGTCAAAGTCATTTTTCTCCAAATTCATCACTCTTCCTGAAGTAATACCCAGTCTCATCTCTGTTTTCATCCCTTAACTCTTCAGACCTGTTTGTGTTAACCAACATTTTACTGAATTTTATTTAGGAAATATATCCTATTGAAATCCATAACTTGTTTTACCAGTCTGTTTATATTTCAACTTGATAAAACGAATTTATGATTATTCCATACAAGATATAGATGAGCTGTTCTATCAAACACTAATTAGTTTCAAATCTGCATGTAAAATAGAATGTTCTCTTGCTGATTTTGTTGCTACTGGGTGAATACATTTGCTATCTATCACATTGAGAAATAGCTGATATCTGCTGGTATCAATAGCATTCATTCTACAGTTTGTGCATGAGTATAATACATTTTTCCTGTAATATGATATTGGAAATATTTATATCTCCAGCAGCATTACAAACATCATACAATCAAATTCACTTTTGGAAGTCTACAGCAAAACCTCAATACCTGGTAGAATGTCTTTTCAACTTTTGCTTAAGTAAACTTTGAATAAAATATATATCTTACTCAAACAATAAAATGCTGATACTGAAACAGTAACTCAAATATTTATCAAGTGTTAAGGACACCTAATCCTGACCGTTTCAGAATTTATTCCTAAATTCAAGATGTTATTTTATATATTTTATAGTTGTGGGCCATGGAAAACAGAAAGCTATCCTAAGCTAAGGTTTCAAAGTATAACATAGGCTGGGTAACATTTTAAGACGCTTAACAGACACTACTTCCTGTTCTGTTAATAAATGTGTAACTTCTTTGTGACAAATACAGCAGTTATTAATTTAACATATAATCCAATATCAATAGGAAATCACGTGAAAGATCCCAATGGAATTCAGTACATACTTATCAAATGTGATGGGAACATATTTAATGTGTTGTCAGCATTTCTAAATGATATTTAAATTTTCATGTGCCAAAAAACTACTGAGTCCACAAAATAGACTTTGATAACCATTGCCTTGTGGTTTGCTTACAGCTTCAAACAAAATGCTTAATGTTAGCATGGATTACACAAAAGCTTTATTATTTTCTTTTTTTAATTTTATTTAATAAAATGCGTGTCTTTCTTCCAAATTAATACATACCAATTAACATAAATGCCAGTTCTGTTACAGAAATTGTCCCAGTTTCATAGAAGTCTAAATGTTTCACAGCTATTTAGATTAAATTCAGTCAGTTGTTTACAGACAAACTACAATCCTGCAAAAGGTCCTCCAACCTTTTTCCTTTTTCTTTCTATCTGTAGAAAATAAACCCTATGCTTAACAATTGAGTTTATTTTATATTGCTGTGCCCAAGGCAAAATCTCAGATTGGGGTTCGCGATCTCAGAAGACAGACAGATTTAATATATTTGTCACTACCTTGACAGGGTGAAATTATTGCTTAAATTCAGGTGTAAGAGATGAGCCTTTGTGAAACAGATATAATGCTCACACTGAAATGTTTTTTAAGCTCTCAGTTGTCCATGTTATGTTTAGAAGACATAAGTGTTGTTCTAATTGGCTTAACTGTGGTCACTACTTCTACTCGGACGCTTCCATTTTCCTTATATTATTCAACTCAAAGTTACATGAGTATTGTACCCTATTTACTGACTTTGTTGCTTTCTAAATAATTACAGTATTTTTTCTCAAACATAAAAATGCACTTTAAAAGACTGGAAGTGGAAAGGATAAAATTCTTAACTACAGTAAATAGCAGTAATAAAAATATAGCTGTAGGCTTATAAAAATGGAGTCTTTTTGAAGATCAAACATAGTGTCACGTTAGTGAAGTATTAGGTGAGGTGTCCAGGGCTTCAATCTAGAAATACATCTGTAATTGTCTTTTGTCTTTATTTTCTAATTCATATTTAGGGGCTTTAAAGATCTGTTGTAACAGGACTCTTGTTACATTTAATAAGTGCCATGTTGATTGGCGTACTCTAAGTAGGCTTTTCAGTTTGCCTGTGGGGAAATTTAATATAAAAACATTCAACATTCTTTTATTAGTGTTTTTTACTATTCCCAGTCCCATCAGACCTTTGGTGCAAGCAGTGTATTATTGAAAAGCTTATCTGTAAGAAGTGAGCCAAGGGGAAATTCAGCCTTTATTAATATTGACATCATGTTCCTGCACAATAGCTGTCTAAAGAAACTTTTCAATTGGATTTCAACTGCTTTGATGCAGTATAAATGGAAACAACTGAATGCATGATTTAACATAGAACAGTGAAAAATTTTGCAGCCTATATACTCTAACATAAGGCATGTGTTCAAAGATACTATGTGGCTGTATTCTGCAATGTTTTCAGTCAACTCTTTGTTAGGAAATCAGAAAAAATATTTGTTTTTTGCTTTAAGACAGACTCAATTTAAAATTAACTTGCATTTTTGCATTGTTAACAAGAAAGTCCTGTAGAGAGATGTTAGGTCTTGGAACTTAAGTGGAAGGGTTCTGGTTCTGTCTCATTTAAAAACCACTGGGTAGCTCTGGGCTAATTGTTTAATGGACCAGATGTCCTGGTAAGGCAAAAATGGCATAGGATTTGAAGTTGGGAAGCCACATTTTCTAGACTGGGCTGTGCTAATGGAACTCTAGCTTTAAGCAAAAGTTCCTGGAAAGGAAAAAAAATCCTGTTAATATAATATCCTTAATATAAGTAGGGATACAGATTCCTTTAAACATTTTCATAAAACTAAAATAAATATACCATTAAAAATTATAAGTAGAATACACTTTGCATGGCCTTGGTTTTAGCTGTTTTGATTTGAAAAGAACAAAGGAGAGGGAGAAGATCTGACAGCACCTGAGCAGGACAAGGGAGACCTAATCCAGTTACTTTCTCAAGCTAAGGAAGAAAGGATGGAAGAATTAGGCTGAACTTCCTACAATGGGACACTGTATGTGTACTGTGACCTACAACCCTCCTGCTGAATGTACCTCACTGTTCAGTAATAAATTTAATACTTACTGGGTCAGAGATAGAAGATGTAATAAAGTCTGACTCTATAGACAGCTCACTAAAGCACTCATTCAGAAGAAGTCCTTGGTCTCACCAAAGCTGTAGCTAAATCTCTATTTCTATTGGTTATTATCTAATAACTAGCGTCCTTAATAGGTGTTCTTCATTTCAGACTTGGGCCATTTTAGATTCTGAAATGTTTTGGGTTTTTTTCCTCTTTTCATTTCATGAGAACGGCGGTGCTTGAAAATCTGTATTCTAAATAAGAATTTTGCATTGTGCCCCACATAGGTTCTTTCTGTGTTTTAGCCTGGCACTTCCTGTCAACTTGTTTTACATTTTAACAGACTAGTCACAAATGCTTTATTTAAAATATTTCCCAATCTTTCCCATTACAAAATGTGTTCTGCAGTCATTGAGGACTTCAGCTATGCATCATAGATGGAGATCAAATAGGTGGTGGTGTTCATTGTTGCAGACCTGCAAGTAGGTTTTGATGGTGGAATCACATTATAGAATGTTTTCATTGCAGTACAAACAGGCTCTTGAGGGAGGGCTGTTATTAGGTACTGAATATATTAAAAGGAAACATTATTCTGTATGATTCACAGAGATGACTTAAAATGTCATTCCCTGCTCTCCTAGTTTACTTCTGCATTTTCATTGCAATAGCTTTTTCAGTGGTCTCATAAGATGGTCTGTGAGGTGTGGTTGTCTCAGAACAGTTGCATGCTTTGTGAAAAAAAAGTACTTCATGTTGTGAATTTCAAAATATTTAAGAGATTATGTCATTGGGCCTAAGGGAAGTGGAGAAGACCCAACATGATAGGCAATCTTTTTCTGTCTTTAAACTTCTTTTTCATAGGCTCACAAGTCTCTGAAACAGTGTAATTTAAGCTAATGGAGAGTCTAAGAAGAGCAGCAACAAAATGAATAGAGCATCAAGAAATAGCAATATAAAATATTAGATGAGTTTGTTCTCAAGAAGTCACAGAGGCATGATGATAACTGTAATTTATGCAATATATAAAATATGCCATATATGGGACATGTCATGGGGTAAACTCAGAGAAAGAATATGAAGCACATATGTACAGTTCTGGTGTTAGTTCTACTTCCTGGAAATATTGTAGTATTCTAGAGGTATTACATGAATTAATATCATCTAAGAATGGCATTTGAGAGAGCTCTTAGCCTAAAAGGCAGGGGGGGAAAAAAAAAGAAAAGAAAAAGCTTGATCTCTTTTTTCTTATTCTAATCTTGACTTAGTTTTTATCTAGATAATACGAATTTAAGAGAAATAGTCATCTTCAGTCCAGAACATCATACATAGGATCAGGAAATTCTGAATACTGCTCCATCTCTGAGGTCTGTTGGGCTTAAACTGTCCATGAGGATTGTATTTAAATAACAGTATCATAGGGCCTATGCAATTAAACTTGTCACAGCTTTGGTTTCTTCTTGATCCGAAAAAATTAGATGCCACTTGTGAGAGGAGGTGTAGGCGTTCATCTCTTCTTGGATCTTATTTCAGGCTTCTTAAGGTAACCATCTAAAATAATTTGAATGAATCACTTTTTGCAACTATCACTCTCCGTTGTTTATAGAGGGAGCCTAGGTAACTGGCTTAGACTACATGACTACATTTAGACAGTTGAAGAAATATGCCATGATAGATGCCTAATTTTTAGATGACCAAAGATACGTGAGAGGTATATCTGCCTAAATGTTTACCTAATTGGCAAGCTGGTGAAGAGATCTCTTTTGCTGAAAAATAAAGATGTGTTACTTTCAAATGCAAAAGCTTATTGATACAAGAATCTAAGCAGAGGAAGATACTGTAAACAGTAACTATGGAGATATGCATCTGAAACAATACACTAATGTCTAGTGATGGTACAAATATATTTGACTGTTGGACAGCAAAAACGCAAGTGGAATGAGACAGAGAAAAAAATCATACAAATGCCTTCCATAACCAGCAACCATATGTGTGAAACTTGGCAGGTCTGATCCCATTATCAGAGAGATTGTTTTTAAAGCCAAAGGACACTTTGAAATTAGGTACTGACTTGTTAAGTCTCCTAAGGCATTCCTTCCTTTTTAAGACATAATTTAATTTACAAACTCAAGATCTAGTATACAATATAATATCTTCTCTTTTTCAAAATATCACCTCTCATCTACATCTTCTTTCCCTAAGGACAGAGTCCCAAAACCTGGGCTATCTGGTCTTACTGACTCTCTCATGCTATCAGTGCAGTATTTTAGATACTAAGACACTTTAACAGGAGTGATATAGGAGGACTGTTCTAGAAGATGAGACTTTAATCCCTTTTACAGAATCCAACTCAGGTCATCACAGCTGTACTGAACCTGAGTTAAGGGGAGTAATAAAGCAGTGTCTACTGCTAAGTGAAAGTCAGCCTTGGAATGGCCCAAAAACCAGGTTTAAGTGACTAGCTGTGCTCACATTGCTGAAGGCTGACCCCTCTAGACCACCCTTTTTTTAAAAAAAAGCTAAGCTGAAACCCTTGGAAACAAATCCAGGGAATAACCTATCAATTAAACAGCATGGATAAACTGGGACCAGTGCTTCAGAACTTTCTCCAGTCTTATAATTTAGCAGTGCAAACATACCAGATAGTCTCTGATCAACATTAGTGAACTTTAAGCAATGCATTGATTTCATCTCTATCTCTAATTTTGGGAACACAGTGACAAAACTTTTATTCTGGCCAGTGTAGGACCAACTGAAACTGCCAGTTTGTTTCATCTCTCTGTAAAATGAAAGCTATTTTACTCTTTTTGCATCTAATCTGGATTTGGTGGAAGTATAACCATATTTGCATTTGTGTCTGAGCTAATAAATCCAGCCAGACCCACCCTGTCTCTGAGCAGAGTCAGTCAGAGTTGTGGCAGTTCACAGCATGGCTAGTCCATAAAGCAGGTACCTGGAAACAGAATGTAACTGTGTGAAGAAATGTTTGTGGCTTCTGGCCTTACATCGCATTATTACTTTACAGGCTGTATTTCTTGCTTGCAAAGAAACAAAACAAAAGAGCCCCACCCTGAAATGAGAACATTTGTTTTCTGAGAATAAACATAACTACTGCAGTGTATTTTAGACAACAATAAATTATAAATAGAACATTAGTATATCACAGAAGTATTCTGTCTTTTACAGTAGAAACTTTGATTATATACCACTCCAAGTACTTAGAAACACAATTCATGTGGTGAGGAAGAAAAAAAGTTTCTATACTTAATAAAGTTGCCTGCACAGTACATTAAGGAGCTCTATGATTTCACTCTTGAGTTTTTGATAATCTCCAGATAAACTTATTTTATACAGTGGCAGAGTGTATTGCCATGAGGGATCTCTAAAAACTTTACAATACAGTTATTATATAAATAGTAGCTATGAGAAATCAGTCAAGTTTCCAGAGTGACACATGAGATTCAGCAGGCTCATGGTCCACAGAATTTAAATTAAGGCAATTCAAAATCTGGCCTTTGTGCTTGTTCCACAGAAGGATGACAGGGATTTTTATTTGTCTTGGGACTTTCCCCAGCTTTGCCTTGTGTCCAGTCAAAAATAATTTCTTCAGGTAAAATCTACCTTCATCAGACCTAAATTGAAAGCAAACTATTGGCATACAGTGGAATAAGCAAGAAAAGGAGCAAGGGTAGATGAAGGGCAGTTTAAGTTTGGAACTGACAACAACAAGCTGATAGGGAAGGAAAAGAATAGTGTCTGAATTTGCCTCCAAAGCTCAACATAAAAAGTCTCCACCTTGATACCATTCAAGTAAACCTTCTTCCACTGTCTGGTTCTGGCTATGATGTTAAGAGACGAGTAGGTGTCAGCATGGTCTGCACAGAGAGGACGGACATCCCTCAGCAAGAGTTATAATCCTGCCTTAGTATATTTTTGTTGTGTGGTATTTCTTTCTGAGAGGCACTTCAGACCTGCTATTTTGGCTGTGGTTTAAAAAATGTCTGCAGGTCCCTGAAATTCCTTCTTTTCCACTGATTGTATTCTCTGAGTTCAGGGAAAAAGATAGTTCTCTCCTGGAGACCAAAATATGCAAAGTCCTTAAAGCAAAAATACATGTAATTACGTGAATCCTGTTGTATGGTGTGAGAGGGAAAAGAAGGAGCAAATTAAAAATAGTACCAAAGAAGAAAACTGCAAATAAATACCAGTAGAGTTTTGTTATTTATTTAGCAATGTATTAGTTTTACTGTCTTTTAGTCTCCCCTTCTGTGAAACACGAATAGTAAGTTTAATTAACATGGTTAAAAAAATGAAAAAAGAGCTAAGAATTCTATGAGGTAATATTCAGGCTGTAGACCCCTGTGCTGCAGGAAGAAAAATCAAAGCTTCTTTTCAGAAGGAGATTTTTCTGCCTTGGCAGACTTCTGCAAAGAAAAAAAAAAAAAAAAAAAAAAAAAAAAAAAAAAAAAAAAAACCTTAAAAAAGTTTATTTTTAAAAAAAGGAGCCATCCTTTTTTTATT
>WUAM01000327.1:936160-947115 GCA_024336885.1 Actenoides hombroni | reverse complement strand
TTAAGGAGAGTGTTTTTTTTGCTGTAGTGCATAGTACAAAAAAAAAAAAAAAAAAAAAAAAAAAAAAAAAAAAAAAAAAAAAATCTCCTAAAAGTTTATCATTGTAAACTGATGGCATCACTTTTGTTTAATAAATACCAAAATATGTAATGTACCCTATTCTGTCATGAAGTTCAGCATGTCTCTAGCAATAGAAAATACAATTTCATAGAAAGAGACATTTTAATGACAATCTGAAAATCTTACAATTTTATAGTGCTACTTTCCCCAAAAGTTTAAACCATCATGTTTTCTCAACGCTAAACTCCAACAAAATCCCCTTAATCAGAAGTTAGGACTTGTGAGCATCAGATGTGTAAGTTTGTTAAGCCACATACAGAAAGCTCCTAATGAGGGTGTTAAAGTTCCCAGTGAATTAGCCTAAAGATATTTTATTATATATGAAAGCATTCTGCTAAGTTGTAATGATATCTTGGAAGAATGTTTTTTAAATCCCTGAAAACTAAACAGCAGCTGAAAAACTAGAAAGCCTAAAAACCATCACAGTTCATCATAAAGCAGACTTGGATAAAATAGGTTAGCTCATAAATCAGAGCTATAGAATCAACTGCAGGATAACTAAAACAGCGGAAGCAGTACTGTTTGCAAAGGAACTCTAACTCCAAACAATGCATCTCACCAATAGAAAACAAATACATTAAAAGAAAGGAAATTAGTGAAGTCATTACACAAACCCAGCTGGGAACCCAGCTGTTTAAAGATGAAGCAAGGTTTCTAATTCTTGATCTTTGGGAGTGTCTAGTTAGAAAACAAACTAAAAAGTTATTCTCCAAGACAGAATTAAAATGAAAAGAAAAAGAAAGCTTCCTCTCAGAATCAGATTCCTGTGCAGTGATAGAGCAGGTTTTTGGAAGACTGAATAACCAATCAAACGATCAATGTTACTGCTACAGTTACGACATCAATTATGCTTAAATAAGGGCTGCAATCTACACAAGTGTAATATTCTGTATATATTATATTATTATATATATGAACAGCTTTTGTTTCTCAGCTTACCTGTAATGCCACTAATTACCTGTAATAGCCCACTGTTTAAAACATTGAATAGATACATCGCAAGCCTACAGGGTTAATCACCTTTGTTCAACAAACCAATCAGGCAGTACTGCATTGATAAGAATATAATGGCAAATTGTACTTAGGGCCACAGTCCATGAACTTTCTGCCCATGGCCACCTTGCCTGCAGGGGATTCAAGAAAATAATGTTTGTTTAATTATAACACTGCACTCCTAACTTTGCCATTCTTTATTTTCATCTCACTACTGCTTTGATATTGATAATCCTAAAGCACAAAGGAATACTAAGAGTATTGCAAGCATAGCGATCAGATTGACAGAGGCAGACAGGAAAAGATAAAGGAGACTGAATTTGAAATAGTACAGGTAAGGATACACTGAATGGGGACTAAGTAGAACATTACTTCTAACCATATGCATCTAGCAGTTTTAAGCCTTTTGAGAAGATAAATGTGAAGATAAAAAGCTTTTTTGAGACAAAGGACCTGTGTAATCACTCTTTTGTTTTGGGGTATTTGGCATTTGACTCAGTGGGAAAGCTGAAGGAATTGGAGACTCTTTTCCCAACTGACTTCAAAACGTGTTTCAAATGGATATTGTCCCTGCAATGCTGTGAAAAGGAGTTGGGTTTTTTTTTCTTTCTCAAATGCTTCATCATACTGTCTACTCCTTATGTCTTCAAAATCTCTTCACTGTTGGTATTACTCTTTATTATACCTCATCTACTACAAAAGCATAATTTATGTCAGTGTACGGTCACACTTAAACTGCAGCTGAAAAACAGTTTCCCAATATGATTCAGTTCTAGACTGCCATCCACTGAAATGCTAACATAATCACCAAGAATCCAGCAGCAGACAGGGTGAGGTTTAAAGTTTCAGATAATTTAGTGCAAGGGAAGGATCCTGAGGCATAAAAAAAATAAATAAATTACATGAAGCATGACCATGTAGTGAATTTGTTTTAAAGTGCACTGACTTTTAAAGAATGCTATGTGTAAGCTGAATTTTAAGCCAATGCTTGATGATATTGGAGTTAATATTTCAAAAAGTACCTCTTCTTACATTGCATGAATAAAACTTTAATTTGGTATAATATTGGAAGCATGTGAGTTCACTTTTACAAAAGTACATTATCCATCACTAACCAGTTAGCCTGCAGGTTAAATTAATTGAAGGTATTTTATTAAAAATGCCTCACCAGCATATAATGGTTTTATCCCTCCATTGGTTCAGACATACATTAAACTAAAATCTACCTTCCTTCTGAATTTTCAGCTTATACTCCCTCCTGGCTTAAATCCACATCACAAAACTTTAAGTTTGGAGAAATTCTTCTAGGATCCAAAGACCTGGCAGCCTTCTACGTTCCTTTTCTATTATATATGTAACACTTAAGCTGTTTAGAATCATAGCATCATAGGTTCATAGAATGATTTGGGTTGGAAAGGACCTTAAAGATGATCTATTTCCAGCTCCCCCATCATGGCCAGGGACACCTTCCACTAGGTTGCTCAAAGCCCCATCTACCCTGGTCTCGAACACATTCAGTGTGGGGGCATCTACAACCTCCCTGGGCAACCTGTTCCAGTGTCTTACCACCCTCAAAGCTTGCCTTTTCAGTCCCCTCCCTCTGATTCCTGATTGTTTCCCATGTCAGGAAGAGAGATACCCAAGTAATATACCTAACAGTTAGACAGAAGCCAGTGACTATGTAGTGGCCATTTCCCAAATTTCAAGACCATGCTGTAGCAGAAAATTATGAGCAAGAAAGGCCTTTGGAACAACTGAGATGTCCCTTCATAGAACAGCCTGCCTGAAGGTCCTATAGAAACAGTTCAGCCCAAGAAGGCTTCAGCCTGAGCATTACCTTTCCAAATCTACCCTGAACAGTTCTGTAAAATGCACATTTTAAAATTTTTAGAGATTAAAGTTTAGAGAATAACTATTGTTTGGAATTTTAGAATACATTGGTCCTTAACTAACATTAATTAACATCACTTACAGTAACCAGTGAACATGATGGACAGCTGATCGGAGACCTATCTTGACATTGTTCTGTCAAAGGAATGTGTTTCTGTTTTCTTTAATTAATCCACTGGTCTCTGAAATAATTCAATGCTTAATAGAAAAAAAAAAAGGAATTTAAAATCACATCCAAATATTTGGTACCTACACAGAAAACCACTGAACAAGATTTGATATTTTATTAGATGAGGGTCAGCTCTTGTTGTAAACTTTCAAAGAACTTTTAAAGAAAACTGACTCTTCCAGGAGGGAACTAAAGCAGGTCATCTTGAAATATTTTATAAATTTAGATGGGTTGGTAAAATATAAAATTTCTTAACAATGATATAGTTCAAGTGACAAAAGTGTACTTGAAATTTGTGTGAAGTGCAGGAGGTTTCTGAAGAATTTTGCAAAAGAAAATGATCTTGCTTGCAACCTAACATGGTTCCTGAATTATACCTTCAACTTGTTATTCTATTTTTTCTGCCACCTATAATTTTTTCATTTTTAAATACCTTGGTCCTTCTGTTTTCATTCCTTCTACCTGTTTTAATTTGCCTTGCATTTGTTTGTCATTTCTTATTAAGAATGAAATCTCACCAGGGCAGAGAACTTGTCTTATGTATTTTTATAGAATTCTGCCTAAATATATGGTATTATGTAAATTATTTTAATTTAAAAATAATAATACTTTCCTATCAAGGCCAATTTTGAGGTTTGTACTCCATTTTTAATTTATTATGCTCCTTATGTTGTTTCTGAGTTAGGTATTTTTTCATGCATATTCAAATAGTTAACTTTCCTTATTGAGTGCCTAAATTAATTTGGTTTACTTGTGAAGCCAGTTTTCCTATGAGAAGTCCCAATTTCAGGGAGAAAAATCGTAAGCCCATTGGAGGTAATTAGCACGTTACCTTTTAATTCATCAGGGTCAATATTTCACCCACAACCTCAGCAGGTAGTGGTCCCTGTGCCGTGAACTTGGTATCACTTTCTTCAATTTTTTAATTTTTCTTTATGGTTTCCTCTTTTCCTCATTTCTTTAATAAGAAGAATGTTTTTGCCTGACATTCTCCCTTTGGTAAATGTACCTTCCCTGTTGCTCTGAGCTATGCTTTTCTGAGGCCTTCTTCACTCTCTATTTACTTTGGTCCTCTTCCCGCACTTCTTTTTTAGTGATCTCAACCTTCTCAATCCCAAACTTCTTACTTTTTTTAACCTTAGTTCTTCCAAGTGTACTTTCCTCACCCCCACACTGTCTAATAATAGCATTCTATTGCTTTACATTCATTAGTGAAAAAAACACATCATCTCCTGAAGAAGCTAAATATTATTATTACCCTTACTTTCCAAACAGGAAAGCAAACCAGAAAGGCAAAGCAATTAGACAAAGCAAGAGGAGGAATCAATGTTTAGATCTCAGCTTAGCACACAGAAGACAATCTGCAACTTGTCCTGTGGCTGAGATTTTCTTGTACTTTTGCAATGCTCCTCCTGGGGCTGTGTGATTATATTGCCTGCTCAGCTGAAGCAGACAACAGTCACATTGTCATTTTGCAGCATCTTGGGCTGTTTCTGCAGTTTGCAGCTCACAAAAGGGCCCCTGTGAAATCAGGGATCGAGTCTAAGTTACACTGTATAAACTGAGATTAGTTTTGAGAGTCACAGCATCCAGAAACTGAAGAGGCACTAAGCTTCACCAACATCTGAATATCTCTGACATACTTAACACTCAGTATGTACTGACAATCTCTGTGTAGACTATATTGTATCTCTATTTGGGGGGGAAATAAACCCAAGCACAAATAAGAACTGAAAAATGAAGCTGTCCTCTGAAGTAATTTCTTAAGAAGTGTAACTTCTTCTAAGAATATTGTCATCCCATTTTGTTCATTATTGGAATAAAGAAAATCTTAGAATCACTTTATGAATTCTGATGCATTTTTACTGCCAATGGATTCACTTTATACTAGTGAAAATATAGGGTGGTACTTCAGGGGAAAAAAAAGGTGAATTTCAATAAAACTGAGGAATAACCATCGAGGGCACTTGTTTCTTTTAAACATTGTACACAGCTGTTGTGAAGTTGGCAAAGATGTGTGCCAGAAAGCTACACATCTGATACTACAAACTGTTTGTTTCACCCTTTATTCAGTAACAGCTGGTAAAATGGTATTTAAGAACAGTTTTGATTTAATCTAATGAGAAACTATGTTGCCATGCACTGTACTGCCTGCAGAAAATAATTGGACAAACATTGATTTTTATGTTGCTATAATAGTTTCATTTTCGATAAATAGGAATTTATATGCATAGTTATTTGCTGCCTTTCCTCTCTCCATATATAGTCTAGAGATTTGCTTGCAAACAAAGCAAAACAAACAAAACAAACCAGTCTTGAAATGAAGTTGAGCTCTTTCAGAACTGCCAGAACTGGAAATGATCTCCTTTAAGAGTTCAGTTTTATATTCAACTGACATTAGACCAAGCTGGTGTCAAAAGGAACCGGACAGTGGGATCTACAGAGTGGCAGGAAGAGGAGCATAAACAGAAGGCAGATCATGGAGAGTAGCATAAACCTGACTTTACTGTTCAGTTTCATATGTGCACAAAGTATCATTTAAAATGATTTATGTATTCTAAAAATGAAATAGTTCTTAATTACACTGAGGCAAGACAGTAGACAAAATATAGTACCCACAAGGACTCTGACTCAAAACAGCTGTTGATATGAATACAACTAAAATTTCGCTTTATTTACTTCAATATAAATTAAGGTCAGAATCAGGTCTAAAAGTGTATGTTTACTAAGAAATGAAGTAAGCAACGAGCTGGACACCCAATCATTCACACTACCTGTTACTTACTTTACCATTTTGCACAACAACTAGTGCTACCAAAGACAAAGGCTGTGCACCCATGTGAGAATGATTCACTGAGTAGATCTTTCCTCAAAGTCCAAATCACACAACATGTTATCTTTTGTCCATCAACAGCCCTCTTACTTCGTCCTGAGAGGCTTTTCATTCTTAAACACCCTTACTATCCTCAGACAAACAACAATTCACCTCAGAATTGTAAATCATTAAACATAGAATCATAGAATCATTTCAGTTGGAAAAGACCTTCAAGATCATCAAGTCCACCCATCAACCCAGCGTTGCCAGGTCATCACTAAACAACGTCCCTCGGCAGCACATCTATATGTCCTTTAAATATTTTCAGGAACGGTGACTCCACTGCGTTCTGGGCAGCCTGTTCCAGTGCCTCACAACAATTTCTGTGAAGAAATTTTCCCTAATATCCTACCTAAACCTCTGCTAGTACAACCTTCCAACTGAAAATATGCACACAAAAATATAAAAGTAGTATAAGAGCCACAGGGAGTCTTTCCATGAAAAAACATGACCAACCCATAGGGGAGCATCACAGAAGGTGACCCAAAACAATGTGGTGGTGAATTAGGCTGTGCTACTTGGTCTGATTGTCAGGGTTCAGTCCCTATATGTGCTAGTGTAGACATAGCCTAGGATGCCACCAAGACAAAGTTTTCCTTTGAGATCTAAATGGAAGTGCAACTGACAATGAAACAAACATGAGAAGATCAGGAGTTTGGATAGGTTGTGTTGTCTTTAACTAAAAATTTAATCCAAAGCAAACATATTTGGTCTAAAATGGTTTTAATTGTCCTCAATGTCATTATTTCTCCATCTCTTACAATCTGTGTTCTAGGTCCAGCTTGCCATCTGTATGTCAGTGATTACAGAAGAAAAAGAATCAAAATTAGCTACCAATGAAATACTAAAAATTGTAAAGTTTATAGTGTTACGTCTCGTTATAGAGTCTTGAAATATTTATTCATTAGTTGATCTCTGATAGATCATTTATTTAATGTCTTTAAAACTACAAATTACTTTAAATTTTAAATCTCAGTATTAATACTAAAATCATGTTCAGCGTAACTTTACACCTTAACAGCAAATCTGGATCACAAAGACTAGAGAGAACTGATGCACATACCATTAAAATATTTCATTATACTGTGTTCATCTCTAAATATCCCTATCTATTCTTCCTTTTACTTAAGGCTTGATATTTCTTTTTCTCCTAATCTTAATCATGACATTCCACTTCTCTTTGAACTGGAGTTTTATGTTCTCTCTTCTTTTCTGTGTTTTTGAGAAACATTTTTTTTCTTGGTGCTATTTCTTCTGTCTACTGTGGACGCTTTCAGTAATGATTTTCTGCAGTGGAAATGAATGTGTGAGTATTATTTCTGTACTTTCTCTTTTGAACTCAATTTTCTTCTGGTGAACTACAGTACTGTGTGTTGTCCATACTTTATCTTGCCTCCACAGTACAGAGCAAACTGACTTTCTGATGTGGGAGCATGTCATTTCATAAACAGAGGTAACTCATTTGAACTTATTTTGGAACTACAGAAATCACTTTGTTCCTTTTAATGCAGCCTAAGGAAACCATAAACTGAATCTGAATTCCTTTGGGCTTTTGTCTGCTCAATGTAGCTTGGTTTCCTATGACATTCCCTACCCTGCCCATTATCTACAGCTCGGGTGCACATATTAGTTTAACATCCTGAGTACGGGGAACCAAGAGAAGCAAAAGAAGCCCTATCTTTCTTTCTTATATGACTCTTCTGTATGTGATTTAAATCTGTCCATATTTTAGGGATTCCTGGAAGCTATTTTGCAGAGACTGGCTTAATAAGGCACACTATGATCTATTTCTAAACAGTTCTACATATTTTCGAGCAGGCATTTTTCCACATATTAAGAATGAGTCCTGTCATGTAGTCATCCTTTGGATGATTACAACTTCAACTTAAGTTTATTGGGACTTCTCAGTATGACTCTAATACAGGATGAAAAACATTCATGACATCTGATACCTATTAATTTGGGAATTCACAATTTAATACCTTCAGCATTATGAGTGCCTTACTTATTTGTAAATACATTTCAAAGTGTGTTTACTTGTGCTTATAATGACATTATGCTGAGAATATTTCCCTCTCAAAGGAATTTATCATATTTTGTTTCCTATTACCAACATGTTTTTTGAGCTGTTAGTCTGAAACAAATATTTAGACAAGTGAAGGAAGTAGTATTATTATTTCTCCCATTGCACATTAGTAAAATGTAAAATACTGTGCACCTAGATTGTTATCTGTTTCTGATGAAGCTTGTGATTATATTTTCTGGGTTTAGTTTGAAAGCTAAGACATCTGTTTATCTGGTGCATACAGAATAACTCTCATGTCTCTTCATCTCTAAAATTTTCAAAGGCTTTCATTCTGTTTTAAATCCTTTGAAGAAGCAGTAATCAAAGACAAAAATTATCAGAGGTACATTTTTGTTTTCCAAACAATGAAAATAACAACGCTCATCCTACTCCAATTTCAGGCACTTGCAATGAAACTTCAAACCTGGAGGTTTGCCATGCAAATCAAAAGTAATATGGGTAGCAGCAAACTCCAAAGTGCTGGCTGGATTACTGTTAATATGGGTGCACCCCCCCAGACTTCAATTCATCACATAAATTTAAACCAGGCATTTAAATAATAAAGACCAATAAGGCAATGCAAAGGCTTCAAAAAACATATCCCATCACGGCATGACAATGCATCAAAGTTTTTTTCTTCTCCTTTTTTATTCAGAGAAAGAAATCAGGGAGAATAATGGTGAAATGCCTTTGTAGCACAAAAGCATTCTGAAAACAGAACATTGAACAAACAGTATTTTGCCACTCAAAACTAATTTTCAATTTCAAAACTTAGCTTGAAGTTGTATTTTGCAACAAAGAATCAATGTATTCTTGAACAGAAATTGGTATTGCCATTCAATGTTTTCAAGTAAGTTTTATTTTCTCTCTAATCTATTCCGACTACAATTTTATTTAGCACTTGAAAGGAGAATTAACAGAGATCTTTCTTGAAGAACTAAAAAGATTGTTATGCATTTTTCATTCATTTATTACTTCTATATATATCGCTAGTACGACCATGCCATTTGGAGCAGTCTTTAGGTAAAAGAGTTAGAATATTTAGTCAAGCTAAAAAGTAGTGGGACTATATGAAATTTTTTTGCATAAATTCTAATTAATTTGTAACAAGTTTGGTTACCATGGGTAACCACAAAAACTTTAAGTTCAAACAGGATCATTAAAGATTTGTCTATTATCTTTTGTTTTATTAGAGATTGTCTTGATGAGGATGATAATTAAGAACAAATTCTGTAGTCAATGACAGGATTCCTGCTACCCAGCTTTAGATCTCTGCACTGTAGTCACATACTTATCTAATAATCTTTCACAGTCAATGCAGAGAAACACAAAGTTTCTCGTCTGGTATTCATCTGATCTATTATGGACTTCTGTTTTAAGATGAACTGAATTACAGCCTTGTCATGGTTTAGGGTCAGGGCGGTCCCTTAGACCTATAACAGACATACTCTGTTAACTTTCCTCCCTCCCCAAAGGGGAAGAGAAAGGGAATAAGGGAGAGAGACTTAGCAATTAGAAAAGGAAACTAGAACAGCTTTAATGGAAATTAAAATAATAATAATAAAATGGAATATATACAAATATATACAAAACCAGTATTGAACCCAATCCCACCTGATGACAATTACATCACTGCCACCACTGATGCTGTGGAGCAGACACTGGGAGAATCCCAGACTGGGCCCAGTGGAAGACAGGAGCTGTGTTCAGGAGCTGGATTCTGGTACCGGATTCAGGAACATACAGATCAGGATCAAAGGCAGAATGGACAGAGTCCCCCTTGGATGCTCCAAGGAAGAAACCAGAAGAGGATGTGAGCTAAGCCAAGCAAAGCTGGCAAAGCAGCCAAGAGGGCAAAGAAAGGGTGAGACCCTCCTGATCCCTCAGCTTTATACTGAATATGACGTTTATGGGATGGAATACCTCGCTGGTCAGTTTAGGGTCACATGTTCTGTCCAATGCTCCCTGCAGGTGTCACTTTTTACTTTCTGCACACCCTATGTGGTACACAAGATTTAGCAGTGGCCTTGGTCTGCACACCAATCCGTGGTACTAACTCTAAATGTTAGACATTATCACTGCTAGAAGCAGACACTGTGTACAGAATATGCTACCAACTTCAGAAAATGTGAGTTAGAAGAACCATAGAATGCCCTAGGGTTGGAAGGGACTTCCAAAGGTCATCTAGTCCAACTCCCCTGCAGTAAGCAGGGACATCCTCAACTAGATCAGGTTGCTCAGAGTCTCATCAAGCCTGAGCTTGAATGTCTCCAGGGATGGGGCCTCCACCACCTCCCTGGGAAACCTGTTCCAGTGTTCCACCACCCTCATAATAAAGAACTTCTTCCTCGTGTCCAATCTAAATCTACCCTTCTGTAATTCAAAACCATTGTCCCTTTTCCTATTGCTATATGTACTAGTAAATAGTCCCTCTCCAGCTTTCTTGTAGGCCTCCATCAGGTACTGGAAGGCTGCAATAAGATCTCTCCAGAGTCTTTTCTTCTCCAGGCTGAACAACCCCCACTCCCTCAACCTGTCCTTGTAGGAGAGGTGCTCCAGCCCTCTGATCATTTTCATGGCCATCCTCTGGATCTGCTCCATCAGGTCCATGTCCTTCTTGTGTTGAGGGCTCCAGAGCTGGACACTACTCAGGTGAGGTCCAACCAGAGCAGAGTAGAGTGGCAGAGCCACCTCTCTTGATCTGCAGGCCATTCTTCTTTTCAAGCAAGCCAGGTTGCAATTAGCTGAAAAGTAAAATCACTGAACAGAATTGTTCTGTTTTAACTCAAACCAGAACATGGTTAGAAGCACCTGTATAGGGAGCTTCTATGCCTGTCTGTATA
>WUAM01000327.1:899815-920281 GCA_024336885.1 Actenoides hombroni | reverse complement strand
CCTCCTTCCTTCCTTCCTTCCTTCCTCCCTCCCTCCCTCCCTTCCTCCCTTCCTCCCTTCCTCCCTTCCTCCCTTCCTCCCTTCCTTCCTCCTTTCCTTCCTCCCTTCCTTTCCTTTCTTTTTCTTCTCACTCTGTCTGCATTGATATCCAAGTCCTAAATAAGAGACACCATTTTCCAGACTGTTGCCTACGGAGATGCTAAACACACTGGTGTATTTTAGGAAATGCATAAATGTAAAGATAAGATATGTAATATCACATATCATGTAATTCCATCACAATTTGTTGATGTGTTGCCAACAAATCTGTTTCAATTTCAGGTTTAGAATTGATGTTTTCTCTTGGAAGCTGGTCACCACTATACAAATGTGTTAGCCCCACTTCAAGCCTCATGCTGAAAAGAATTCAGAAATAGCCCTGGGAACATTTAGTATTTCCTTGAAAAAGCTGTGGATTGTCATTAACTGACAAACAGTTCGCTGCCAAGTTCTTGCAAGAATTGTATTTGTTGTCTGATGCCAAACAGCCTCTTTAAATGCTAATGAACAAAGTATGGCGTGCATTCTGTTCTTGATGGATTATGCCTATACCTTCTGTGGTCAACAGAAGGGGAATTCCCGGCCCATATGATTTCCATTCTGGCACACTCCTCTTTTCTCTGCTTACAAGGCAGTAAGCACTCAAATAGATTAGTCAATCTTATTTTTAAATTAAGTATAACCTCTGCACCCTAACTCACATGTATAAAATCTCAGGGAACTATGCCAGGCTGCCTACGCACTGTATGTGTTTTGTTTTCTTTAGACGATTAAGCTCCTGACTTTAATATCAGTGATGCTCACTGTATACTGATATGCCATTTAAATTCAAACATGAATGTTTCATAAACAGCTGATTTACATGTTTGTCTTTACATCTTTGGAGACAGATTTAAGGAGTTACATTTTTAAATTGTCTTCTTTAGTGGTTTTCATAATTTCCTGCCACTGAAAGAGTTGGCTTTATACAGAAATATATTATAGAACTATACCTTGCTACTATGTGTATATGTAGTTTTATAGCCAGTAGGAGGTCCAGATTTGTATATATCAATACCTTTGATTACACTTTCAAGCCCAGCTTTCCAAGAAGCATAAATTATGCAGCAATGGAAAGAACATTATTCTGGAAGGAAAAGTTGTTCTAGGACAAAAGCGAGCTACAAGGTACAGGAACAATAAAATCCATCTTTAGTTAAGATGCACAATAACAAGATATAAAATAAGCTATTAATAGAAAAAAGAATCACAAAAGGTGATAGGAAAAAGTTACGAGAATATTGTATCAAATCACAGGAAGTTAATTTTTCATTTTAGTATAGCTGCAATTCATTTCTCTGAAATTTACAGTCAAGGCTGAGCCTGCGATGGATCCCCACCTGTACCACACTAACTTAACTGGTGAAAATATACTCCTGTTTCTGACCTTCATGCAACTTTACTAATAGCTTTGCCAACTAATGTGAAATAAATTTTAAGTAGTTCATTCAGGGAAGTTGAGCTTTCAGTAAAACATGGTTTGGGGAGGGGGTAAAGAAAGCATCTTGCCTTCTACCTACCTATACAGGCAGAAGAACTGTTTTTCTGTTTTACACTAACCCATCTCTTGAGATAGTGCTTCTTAATGGAGAAAGCATGATTCTAAGTTAATGAGAAGTTTGGTGAAAGCTTGTCCCTCTCTGTGGAGAGAGAAAAAAAAAAACAGACAACAAATTCTTCATGCTTTTTGAATGAAAAAAAGGAGCTGAAAAAAAAAAGAAAAAGAAAGAAAGAGTAACAAAAGCATCCTGTGTCTAATTTTCTGGAAGTGCTGGACATGCTTATCTAAACATCCTGGATAAATCAAGATATCCACTCATCTTCCATTCAGCAATAGCAAATGAAATGGATAACTATACTTACAGATATATATATATACAATAATTTTTTTTTTATCTTATTACCTCACTCTCATTTGAAATGAGCAATTTCTTCTAGTCTTCTAGCTATTTATAGTAAGACCTTTATAATCCTAAACTAATTAATAAAAGAAATCAATTTCAAGATTTTTTTTTGTCGTTCAAAGCCACATAATCATTCATTTTAGTAACATTTTAAAGGCCATGTCTAAAATAGATTTGCACCCATGTCCCTAATGTGAATTTTTCACTCTTTGGCAGAATGCAATAGGTAGTGTATAATGACCTTTTCTCTGTTTGGAACAGGGATTAGAATAATATATGTGACCCTTTTTACTCACCTGGGAGTGAAGCTAGTCTCCATGTTCAATAAGGTAAAATATGTCTCTAGTGTCCCAAGGTTAAGGCCATGACTTTAAACTATTTAACACAACCTATCAGGCTGATTCACCTCAGTCAGACTCTACAGAGAGATTGTTTTTACTTTTTCTGGTTTTTCTTAGGCTGAATTATATACACTTCATCACAACAATTTCTTATCTATAGTCCAATTAAGGGAAATATTTCTCATTACAAACAAAGCAAGTTAACCTGGTCACATTGTGCATTATAACAAAATATATGGCTGCATAAATAGCAGTGTAAACTTACAGAAAGACAGTAATTATAGTGCCATTGATGGTCTTTGTTGCTTTAATTCTGAAGCAGCCAGAATGATTAAACTGAATCTTAATCGACTTCTCCATTAAAAATGCTGGCAGAGAAGCTCCCTTAACCTTTCTCATTGATTGAACACAACAATCACCATTCAATTATAATGCAAAAGGACATTTGTTATAATGTACGAACGATGCATGAGCCATTTCCTTTTACTCAAGACAATCAATGAGATGACTCCTACCTCAAAGATGGTAAGGTGAAGTTGCTGTACCTGGAAGAGCATTAAAGTTGAAGTTGAACTCAAATAAATGCAAGCACTATTGTTTTCAGGGGATGGAAGATTATTTTGGTGAAAATAAAACAAGCAATTCCTCACTTCATGAAGAATAAATATCTGCTTTAAAAGATGGAAGTAAATTCACTGAAATTAACAGTAAATTCCTATTTTATAAAAAACTATGTGAAACTCTCACATACAGAGTCTAGGAACATTGGAACTAGAACTAAAAATCAGATCTGGAATTTTAAATTGAATGATTTTTTTATATCTTCATTCTGTGTTTAGGTTAATGTTTCATATATTTAAGTGGTCACAACTCAGAATGAATAGAGCTTAGTAATGTCACATGATGAATACATTACTAACAGACAGCACCACTTCTGGACTTGGAAAACTAACAGGAAATATTTCTGAACCACAGGAAACACAGGATTTTCACAAAAGCAATTGCCTTAATTATATCTTAGTTTCCTCAAGTAAACTACAGGAAAAAGGACACAAGTTAGTTAACACACCACACACATTTGGGAAGATTGCTCTTTAAGAGCTAACTTTCACAAGCTTTCTAGTGAGAGCTATTTTTTTTAAGCTGGGATATCCTATCCTGAAAAATTAATTTACTTCAATCCAATAAAAGTATACTTTTAGATTTGGTGTGAAAGCTCTTATACCACTCTTGCTCTCTGTTGCTAGAATCAAGAGACTGGAAAGTCATGGTGGAGTGAAGGAGAAACCAGGTTTCTCAGGTTGCTGGTACTGTGTATGCCACTCGCAGATGTGGAGCTTGCCTCTTCATTGGTTTGCACTAAGACAGTTCAGCCCCTGAGATGCTGTAACTTGTTGCAGTGAGTGAGCTTTACTCCCAGAGCAAAATGGGCGGGAGCTGGAGACTCCATAGTAAGTTTATAGTTCCAGTCCCTACTGTGTTTGTGTCAAGTTTCCATCACCAAAGTTTGAGTAGTACAAATTCATTCAGATTTTCTCTTTTAGCCTTTTTGCAACAGGTCTTTGCCTTCTCCAGTAAGTCTGAGTACAGTGTGTATGATGGACAGGTTGAGTACTAATTCAAAGTTATCCGTATACTGTGCATTTTTTTCAATTTAAATGTTTGTTAAAACACTGAGATGAGTTCAACATCCATTTTCTGGAAGATATTAGTGTTGCCATCAGATTTTAAAAGTGCCATAATACAGTACTCGTTTTCTGAATCCTTGCATGCATTTCCCAGTAGAAATCACCATCTGCTCCTGCTATCTGCCTGGGTAATTATTTTTTCTCCTGTTTAGCTTCTTTCTCATATTGCTCCAACTTCTTCTTTCATGTAAAACACATCCTTTTTATGCTGTTCATTCAATTGACAAATATCTGTAATGTTTACCAGAATCAAGAATGGCCAAAAGGATCAGAGGGCTGAGAAAACTCTCTTATATAAACTAAAATCCTGAAAAGTTACTCCAAAGATTCTGACAGTGACTCTTCTAATCCAAAATCACTAATAAACAAATTAAAATAACAACAGGAAGTGAATGCAGGGGAAATATATAGTTATGGGTGTCTACTACTGGATTACACAGGGAATGTTGTTTTTCCCCTGTCTTCTTCAAACTGTAAACTTTACAGGACAGATCCCATCTCCTATTATTTCTTGTAGGTTGATAAGTTTTCTGACACCACTTCAATAGATTAATAATAACAACCAGGAAACCAGTATTTTCTGCTTCAATACAGTAATTTTACTTATAAGAAATGCAGTCTACCAATTTTTCTGTGATGCTGTGATGAGCACAGTTATTGAATAAATAACTGTGTAAAACATGAATGTGGTCTTGATAATTCACATAGCAAGAAACTTTAATTTTGAAATTTTATTAATGTCTGTCACCTTATGTAAAATTTTAAATAACATAATTTTCTCGGTGTTGTTGACTATGTTGGTAGATTCAAAGTATAAATTGAAAAAAAAGGTTGAATCTATTTTTCTGAGTGGTGGAAAGTCTGAATACTGCTTCCCCAGCATGAAATATTGTAAAACAGTTGTAATTACACTGCCATTTACAATACAAGGTACTCTAAAAGTTTGGACTCATGAGTCAAATGCATGAATGGTACTGAAAGCAGAGCCCAAAATTTTGGTCTTTACCACCATCATGGTGGTTCCCTCAATCACATCCCTCTACCTCAAATCTTACATACTCTTGCATAGTAGATGAGAAAGTGAGAAAACTGAGATCTGAAGTCCACTTCTTCATTGTGGAATATTTAAACCCTTTGGAAAGTAGATTCAAGTACTGTTGTTCATGCTGAGGGAGACTAGAACTCTGTGTCCTTTAGGGCTGCAAGAGCTGGCACTGTCCTAAACTGCAAAATCTGTTACTAAGATAATGAATTATTCTTTGTAAATCTGTCATGTTTTATATGTTTAATGGCTTCATCTTATCCTCAACTTCATACAAGCCTTTTTTTGGGCAAGTAGATACCTCTTGTCTGTCATAAAAGAAGGTATACACCCTGGGAAGTGCTGCCACAGTGAACTAGCATTAATAAAGTGGAGATTAAGTTCCACTGTTCAAACAGTTCGACAGTTTTCACAGACAGACAAATTTTAGGATATTATTATGAATACATTGGGACCAAAACTATTGAACTGAAAGTCTTATTAGAAAAGACTCTTCTAAGCTATTTTGAGGGTCTATCTGGACAAAAAAATATCACAATAGATGTACTTATGGTATATTGGTACTACTGCTTTCTTTCCTGATGAACTGTAAATATTCATGAGGGAAAAAACCACAACGAAACCAAACAGCCAAATAAAAAAAAAGCCAAACAACAAAAAAGACAAACAGCCAAACCTATGAAACTCACACACGTTTCAACTACTGAATATAAATTTTCAAAAAATTGTATTGCTCCCACATCTCTTCTCCCCAGCCTGCTTTTGGACTCTTTTTCAATAAAGCAAAAATATAATGTAACCCTTAATATATTTATTGTGTATTTAATGTCTGTAACATACCATCAGAATGTATTTGAGAGCTTCCAGTTTGTTACATTTAGTACTAGAGTATAACTACTAGTAAATTACTGAAAATATCTGAATGAGAGCTGAAGATGTGACCAGGAGGGAAATCATGTGACATAATGATTTAAAATTGAAGAAAATTAACAGAAAGCTGTTTCCATTGTTATATAAACAATGAGATTTCATATGCAAATAATATTTATTTAAATTGCTGTTGGTCAATCCATAAATATTGTACTCTTGCTTTCATATCACAAGAAGCAAGGAAAAAGAATAAAATTTCTGAACTTTCCTGTTATTTATTTGGGTACAGTCTTATCTTTTCTGAGCTTCCTGGTCATCACTGACTAACAACTAGAAGAAAATTAATTATTAGTCAATGAAAAAATAAAGGCAGACTACTTTACAGAATTTAAGGAAACAGTACAATAAAATGAATTATGAAAAATATAAAACTAAAACAAGCAAACATTGCCTGCATGTATTTTGTTACTCAGACACATGAATGACTGAAGAATAATGTAGAAATATCTAAGTCAATTTTAAACAAGCTTACTGGATAATATTAAGAATGGATTTAATGAAGACCAAGAAGGAGAGTACGTTGAACTTCAAGACTTCTGATTTGTTGTGGTTACCTGCTATTGGTACTCAGGGTAGTTAGTGTGAGGCAGCTGTAACATGTATACACTGCTAGTCTCACTTCTCTTAGCTGAAGTGAAACTACCAGGAGAAAGACCACTGGTGCTATGCCATTTAATCTGCTTATGTGTGAAGGTGGACAACATACGAGGCACTAGAGCCTCCAAAGATGAACTGAAAGCAGTGACCATAGCAGCTGAAAAAAGAAAAGAGGAGAAGAAAAATGAAATGAGATCCTCAGCTATGACCAAGCTGATTTTAAACTGAAATCTGGTATCAAAGAACACTGATAAGGAATACAATGTCATTAGTTTGTCTGAAGAAAACAATGGCAGGTATAAAAAGTGCCTCTAGGGGAAGGCCACATAGAGAAGAAAGCTGCAGTTGTCATCTGCAGGTAGGAATACTCCTAAGAACAATTTCAGTGAGTTTGAAAGTCATCTAGATCTCCCCACAAACTGTAGGTGGGAAATGAAAAACTTCCAAATGGAAATGTAGAGCGGGGGGAGGGGGGGGGGGGGGGAGGAAAAAAGTAACAAAAGAGAACAACAGAACAGAAGGCTGAAGGAGGTGACATTTCAGAGGGGGAATTTCTTATCTGGATAATAGGAGAGAACACAGTTTGGAGAACTACTTGATATAAAGTCATTTGGCTTCAGGGGGGCAGCCCTTCTGTACAGCGATGACAGTGCAAACTAGCTATACTGTTGCAATGCTCTACAATCTAACCAGTGAGAAATCATTATTTGTTTATTGACTAGAAACAGACAGGGAAATCATATGTATATTCTTAGAACTCCTTAACTATCACTTTGAAACATGAAAGTGATTTTATCATGATTACAGGCAGAAAATGTTTCGTCACTTGAGATAAAGTAGGACGAAAATTGTTTGAGATAGAGTGCAATAAAATAAAATGTATTAAATCCATGTACAAGCTCCTTTATTGTACTATGTGCTAAATCATTATTGAAGAGCTGTTCAGCAGAAGTGCATTAGAAACACCTCCACTGCACTTATTAAAACACACTTTTACCTGTAATCCACAAAATTATATGACACAACCAATCTGAGACCTTGTGATTGTCTTAGTAGATTTTTAAGTCCTGCTGCAGATCCAAACTCCTTTTACAGAAGTTTCTTTTCCTTTAATAAGTGAGTTGTTTCCTGTAACCACTCATTATTTTTCATAAGTGCAGGGGTATGTGTGTCAAAGTGTTTGACATTCTGTGGAGAAAATGCCTTGGTGGTTATTGAGAAATATTACACCAGACAGGAGTCACATAAGATCAGTTGAAGTTACTTGGCAAATTAAAAAGAATCTATGTTGCAGTATCATCTTTACATCTCATTGCTAGGAAAAACATAATTAAAAAAGGTTGTTTATAAATAAATTACCAAATATTTGATAAGATGAATGCTGATAATTGATATCCTAGTTTAATTTGTTCACGTATGAGGCTACTACCCCCAAAAGTTAGCTTATAACACAAAGTTAAGTTCTGAGTACTGTTTATGAGTTATGTTCATGGTACTTTGAAGTTCTTTTGGAAACTGTGTTGTTATTAGCAACAACAAGCAGTTCTTTGGTAGAAATTTTATGCACAGGAAGATAGGTACTTCTCTGTAGTGGTGATACAGGAACACTGTCAATTTATGGGTGATGCAAACACTTGTTCAAATCCAAAGAAGGTGTCTGTTGTAACCTATATTGCAATAGAAAACTACTATTACATTATGTTTCTGATTAAATGTATCTCAATATGATAAATAGACCATTAAAAGTCACACAGAAAGGAAGTTTATGGAAGTGGATAAACCTTAGTAATTACATGTGACTTAATCAGATAGTCATCAGGGTCAGGTTGATAGTGTTGAAGCACTGAATAAGAAAGTTGTTGCATTTCTGTCATCAGATTATACTTTTAAAGTATCAAACAAGAAAGATTCAATTTTTTCTTAATATCTACTTCCTCAAATAAGCAACTCAAGCAATGTCACAAATTATACATTATTTTGTTCATTTTTGCTCATATTGAAGAATACTATACTCCCATTTTCTCCTAATGGTTTCCAGGTCCTGACACCGTCTCTTGCTGAAGATCCCTGATTTGTGTATGCCCTTATTTGTGATTTTATGGGGGAAATAAGAGTGTTTGAACTATCACACTATAAGGCTTTCTCTAAATTTGTATTTCTCTTCTTGTCCTAATAGGAATATGTGTCCTAAATATATGATATATGATATATATATGATATATGATGACATATATGATATATGTCCTAAAAGGATTCTGAAACTAGGTTATATGAGTGAAAACAAGATATTTGCTTTCTTAAACTGTCCTGGAGATAAGAAAGGTTACTTACAGAGTAACTAGCTCGTCAGCCTGAGGAAGAACAGAAAAATTTAATGAGACCTTTGATACTGCATGGTTAATACTTAAGCAGCAAAATGCTGCAGATCATACTGCACACTCAATACGAACTGTCCCTATATACATGTGTATTTTATTGAAGTCCCCAGTTGTATAACAGTTGAATTTTATATAATTCTTATTCTGTTATTTGCTTAATTACTTCCTTCCATTTTAACTAACTTCTAAGAATGTATAAAATGCCTCACTGCAAACCACTCCTTTAACTGCACACAATGCAGTATATCTGTGCATGATAGTACTCTTAGGAACTTATTGGTTAAATTCTGAAAAATCACTATAATGTCTATAAACCATCACTTAACACCAAGCATTTTCACACACACACACACACACACACACACACAAATATTTACTTCTATCTTTAACTCAAATTTTAGCCTCAAATTCCAACTTATTTTTCCTATCATTAAAATTTGACCCTTACAAGATTCCCCTTGTTCTTCTCTTTGAATTTTGAATGTTTCTCTGTCTTCCTATCCTGAGGTCTCACCTAGCGGTTTCTGTTTCCTAGAAACATTTTGAGAAAGTTAACTAAAGGCTCTAAAATGGCATTTTAAAAAATATGGTCCTGAAGCTGTAAACTTTGTACAGGCTATTTCACCCTGAATAGCTGAATTTTAAAAGCATCATTATTTTATAGAAAAAATATACCAAGTTTCAGCATTTGTTTGAGTTGTTTTTTGGTTTTTTTTCACTTAATATATAACCATTTGCCAGATCTTAGAAAACCTCAATATATATTCAAAAGCACACAGACTTAGTGAATCCCAGTTTTAGGAGTCCTCTATAGAACTCCAGCAGGTTAAGTGAGGCAGTGCTCTTTGCATCCTGCACTTTGCAGCCTTTGACAAGATGTCACACAAAGTAGTGTTAAGACAGTGGTTTGCAGGAACACTCAATACAACCCTCAGCATGTGACTATTAAATTCCAATTTCTTTCAAAATTCTTTCTGTTTCCACAATGAGTCTGTAAGGCAGTAGCTGGTCTACAAGAGTAAGCTGCTGTTAGACTTCTAACATAGGGTAGATGAATCTCCATGAAACTATATTAGCAATTACATCTCTATTTTGGTTACAGCTGACAAGTGCATTGGTCATTGTATTTAGAACCTTACCAGGAAAGAAGGCACACAATTGATTGCTGCTGAAATTATAAATGCCAGATTAGTGGCAAATTCAATAATACTTAAAAATTATCTTTGAATTATTTTTAGGCATTATTAACATAACAAAAAATAAAAACAGAAGTAAATTTTCCTGAACATTCTCCTTTTCTATGTAGTATCTGACTTAAAATATTCTCCAGACAGGTCAGCTGAATTTTACCACATTGTCTCACTAAAATCATACGGAACCTTTCTTAGACATATAATCACTTTATGTGCCTACATCTACCAGAATCAAACCCACACTACTTATCTTCAAAAACCACTGAAGATAATGTCTGAACTATATCTAAGAACTAATTTGTCTCACCCTCCTCTAAAACTTTGTAGCAGTTCATCACTTTTCTGGTGATCTTTATTCATTAGCTAAAGAAATTGAAGGTGCTGTTAGCTGCCATTACACCATGAGTTCAATAACTGAAAGAGAAAATATTTGCTCTGCAAGTAAAACATTGGGAAGGACTCACTAAATTCAATATTATTAACATGAAAGACAAGACACTTAAAGGTTACTTTTCTTTCCTATTTCAGCTGCCCAACGCTTGGCCTTCCCTCTGATGCACTCTGCACAGTGTTTTAACTAACTTCTAATTTTTATTGAGTTTATTGCAGAAAGGTGATTTTTCATTCTTTCAGTTCTGAATATGTCATCATACAGTGTGAATAAGGAGAAATAATCTGGACTTCATCATGTTAATGGAGCAGACTTGATTGTAGACTACGTTATAACTGAGGTACATCTTTAAGCTGCAATCTTAATATCTAAACCTCTCCAAACGCAATGAAGACACATTCTGTCTCAGACTGTTTGAATAGTAATTTTTTTTATTTGTGAGGAACAATTTTAAGCTTCCATCTTGAGATATCTAGCCTGATACACTGAGACTGATTTATTTATAGGCCCTGGTCCATAATCCAAGCTGGTTAGTTGAAAAGTAGGTTCTTAATCTCAACATATATTTTTTAATAATCTTAGATATTGCAATTGTCAGAAAGTCATTAAAAATAAAATTTTATGCCTTTTTTTACAAACAATATATTTGGTACTTTTTACCTTTTTTATCTTAAAGCTGATTAATAGTCAGCAATAACAGTATTATTGTCTTCTTCCTGAAGATGGTTGTTATTCTATGCATCCACTTATATTTGTGGTGGATTTTCTTTCCTTATTCCAAAAGACATAGAGATTAGATGGTACTTTTAATTAAAATGATTACTGTTGTGGTTATGTTATTGAGCAATATTTTGGGATAAATATATACACTGTTAGAAGTGTAATTCTACTTTTCATCTCCATGCTAAGTAATATTTATATAATTCATCCTTAAATTGTGTAAATTGGATTTGATCCCAGCTGCTAGAAGGTGTTGTTTTTAAAGCAAGGCTAAGCAAGCACAAAAGTTTATATGAAGATACAGATTTGATTAGCATTCAGACAAAACAAGTCCAGCCAGGATGGCTTGTGCAGTTATTCCAGTCTGACTCCAGTGACTTTCCACTGTATTGACCTTTTAAAGAGGGACTGTATTTTGTTACAACCCATAGTGCTTTTGAAAGGAAGAAATACTTAGGGTGATACGATACAATGCAGGTCATAATGGTTGGGAACATGCATTCAGCAATCTCTTATAGGCATTTGCATTAATGTAAATTCAGTAACCATCACAAAAGAGTTTACTAGAGATAAAGAAAAATGTTAACAAATCCTCCCTTCAAGATTCTCTCTTCTACAACACCAGTCCCTAGAAATATTCAGAACACTCAATTTAGTATCTCCCTTTTTGAAAGACACTATGCTGAAGTAGTGATATAGGAATTCCTATATAAGTCTCCACTGAATCAAAGATAATACAGTGAGTCTTATTTATAGTATTATTCTGACATTTTCATAATAGTCTGAAGTTTCTGTTTCAACCATGAGAAAATATACTTCATGCATTAGCCTACATATTCTACTGTTAATATGTCATCATATAGAAAAACTCTGCAAAAGCCGGCAACAAGGTAAACAAAATATAAGTAACCAGTGGGTACTGAAAAGAACTTAAAAGTGTACTGTTCAAAAATAATGAAGACATTCCCAAAATGCACGACTGGAAAAAAAAATTCAGTTCAAAACCAAGAACCTTAAGTTGTCTGTCAGTGGTACAGAAAGCCACCTGTGCCAGCTTCTCATCTGTCTGAGACTGATCACTACAAATGTCAGAGGGTCTAATCTTACCAGATACTGCAGAGCAGCATCAGACAGGACACACTATCTCAGTGCAGTTCAAAAGGACTTCTGTGCCAGGAAAGAGCCAATCTGATGTAAAACAATGACTGCTGTTTTTCTCAGAGCTCAAGTGTAAACTACAGAGAATTATGCCATTGTACTCTTTGATAAGTTCAGACCAGGAGAATAAAAGACAAATTTCAATAACGATTACTGCAAGGGTCTCACCCAGAGGTAAAGGCATAGAAAAGATGAATCCATGCTTTTTTTTTTCTTGCTTCAACTACTGCGTTTTCCTCCCACCTGCCTTTCAAGAGTCTGTGCCAAACAACGCTTTCCAAGCTCATTGCTTTGACCTAACCATTGATTTTCTTTGTCTGTTGAATTTTGTTCATGTGGATCTATTGCAGGAGGCATAGGTGCCATGAGACAATACACTGTTAATGGTGTAAAAAAAATACAAACCAGGGTTTTGAGTAAGTTTTATCTTTCTAATTTAGGCATTCAAGATCTAAATGTGTTATGCCTGATTTGGTCATCTGTCACTTGTTATGAAAGGACAAAACTATGGTGAGACATGATTGTCATTGTATATCTGACCTGTTTTAGATGTTACTTTAGAATAAATTTGTTGACTATGTTATTTCTCACCACTGACTGTAAACCAGAGTATACCTGTATATTGTAGGTGCTTATACTCAGTTCTTGTCTGGAAGAGTTTATCATGTATGCACCACCACCCCAAAAACCCCTGTGATACTACAAAGGGAAAAAATGAAGCCCTGTAAGGTGATATTCTAAACTCAAAAACTGTTCTCTTGCACATTGACTGCTCATAAAACCTCTTAGGTTCTTTCTGCTGGTAATATTTTCTCCAGAGGTGGTAGTTTGTTATGGAAGTTATGCTATAACATTTCTTTCCAATGACTAAATAGGCAGGTCAGGTGATGGTTATATAGGTTATTTTTCTTGGAATTTGGGATTATAACAGACTACTGTCCATATGTCTGTGAATAGTCATTATTGCATAATTTACTGAATAGGTGTATAGTAGATGACATTCACCCATTTTACTAGTTCTTTCTGATTCTATAAGCTTGTGGCTTTCAAAGCTTCCTATCTGTCCTTCCACTTTTTTTCCTACACAAAATGTACTCTCCTCCTGCTCACTAAAGTTTTGATATTTAATATTTGACATTTAGAGCATACTGCTTCCATCACTGGCCTCCAACTACCTTAGCCTCTGATTGAAAGGGACCATTTCTGGTCTCAGTTATGATGTTTTAAGTACAATGTATAGCTTTTTAGCACTTGTTCTTCTCCCTGAAAGTTGGTTCTAATGTGTTAACACTACCAATATCCAAGTTTCTTTTCTCTTGCTGTTTTCCTATCTACAGATGCTTGCCTCTCTGCTTCCTTTCATGTACTATGTTTGGTTTTGCTGCTTGCTAGAAAAATCCACTTGCATTTCTCTGTCAGCTTTTTTGAGCTTTGTGTAAATTTCTTCTAACTCTTTCATTATCAAGAGAGACACAACTTCCTGCTCTAGGGTTGGCTTGAAAGTTTGTTCAGTTAGAGTATATGATCCAGAAGATTATATGAAATAGGCTTTCTGGCTTTAAGTTACCTCTTCAAAACATGTGGGGTTTTATTCTTTATGGTTATCACAAGTTGACTATGTTGTTTCCTATGCCACTTTCAAAAAAAACCCAACCCAGATCTCATGTAAGGAGGTCAGATAGGGCCCACTGATGTGATCTGGGCACTTGTGATACTTCTTGTATGTACTTACTTGAACATTACTTTTATAGCCATGTGTTACATCACATTGACTTTGGTTGCTTCTGGTTGAGAGTGGTACATGCAGAATCCATCAACTTTCACTGCCGTGATTTTCTGTGGGCGCACAAATCTTTGTATATCTAGAAGCAGAGATCAACTAAGACTTTATACCCTTACAGATCTGTTTACTGAAATCTTCATATTTCCTATCTTCTGAGTTTTTTTATAAGTTACTGTCTCTCCATGAAATCAGTAGAAAAATCTGAATTGTTCCTCGAGAGCAAACCATTAACATCAATAAAAAATCCATGGTCTAGCTCTAGATTGTTGAATCTTTGGTTCAGCAACAAAAAGTCATTCTGGCCCACAGAATACTGCACAAGGCAGCATTAGTAGCAACAACCCGTATACTGCCTCTTTGACTCAGTATGGGCAAGACACAAATTTAGGTCAATACCAACGATTTGGCATCAATATCCCGATTTCTGTCAAGACATCAGCAATAAGAATCTTATTGAGCAGAGCATTGAAAATATGCTTTCCAAATGCACTATTGACAAAAGACCAGGACATAATAAGAAATTAAATGAAGCTGAATAAATGCTTGCATTGAATGCTAGATATCAAGAATGCATTAGTTGAAAATGGTAAGCAAAAGAAACAAAACTATATTTCAGCAACCATCTCAGAGTGCTTTATGGATGCATCGTGTGTTGCAATGCAAAACATGAAAAAAGGCACTAGGCCTCATAACTGAAAATGAGAGGGGGATTGATACAAAACTTAGATTGCCTAACTTTTTCATATACATTTTGTCTGTTCAGAGGGACAATAGACTCATCACACTCATTATGACTGGAATTTTCTAAACTTTGTGTGTTCCAGTCCTAGCTGTTTTAAAACAAAATTATTACACACTCTGGAGAGAAAAAGAAAAGGTCAGGGACTTTTGGGCACCCAGAAGAAGACATTAGCTAAGAACAAAGTATCATCAGAGAAATAATATTTCTCATAGAACAATTTGTGGACTTCAGCTACTGTTTGAGTTTTACAGTTATCCAGTAGCATATGCTGAGGATGATGGCTATTTTGAGTATGTAGATGAACTGAATTTTAAAATCATTTCCTGAGGTACATGTGCTGAGATATATATATATATATTTAATACAGTTAAACTGCAAATTAAAACGAAGATGTTAAATTCCATAAAGACCTGAGAAATTGCAAATTGCAGTCATTCATTGGGCTCCTTTCCTTTGTGCTACCATGCTCTAAGCTTTTTTATGATCATTATTATTTAAATTTCATCTTGTGCAGTGCTAAAGGGCATCACTTCACAACACTTGTAACTGTAAATATCAGTTCTTGTATGTTTTAAGATACTTTTGAACCTGAAAGTTTTCCCACATTGTAGTGAAAAGCTACAGGTGTGTGAAGTGTTATAAGAAAGGGGAAAAAGCAGAGTTTGTAACAGGGTTGGGTTTTTCACCACAGTACCATTCTGAGGTTATCATATATTCATTTTAATGTCCACTTCTAATGTTAGGATTTTTTTTACCTTGATTTCTTCTATATGGGAGTGTTCACTCTTTAAAAACCAAAAGAGAGATGTCAACAGTGTGCAGTCAGGTGGTAAAGAGCTGAAGCCTGCATATTACAGGCCTGATTCATTTGTTCTGTTCCAACCCATGCTCCAGGGTCCCAACAAGAGAAGTAACCACAATTGACCTTGTGAGAGTAAAAACATTTAAATTACAAACCTTTGGCAGGCAGGTGTGCATCTATGGAGTAGCTATACAAACAATGACTCAAATTTCCCAGTTTGGTGGTTGTATTATGATCACTTAGTAAGATTACTTCAGCTCCTGGTGTCTCCTTTTACACTTGGATCTATTTCATGTCAGCATCTCTGCATTCATATGTTACATTAGTCTATTCACAGTATAGACACACCCCCCAATTTCCTAATCATTTTCTTGGTCATTCAGTAAAAGGAAGCACAGTGACTGACAGAGCACCTTCCCTAGCCCATGCCTGTGTGAGCTGGACCAGCACAGTGGATTCAGAAACACTTATTTAAAATGTAATGTTTGTAGAAAAATGCCTTTAAGTAGATGGAGGAAGACACTGGAGACCAGAACTGGATGAACTGCTAAGTTAAATAAAGCTTCTGGGTTTAGAGAATGAAAATCAACAGCTTGTTGCAAGAACAGTCCCTAAGCAAGTAATTCTGTGCTTGTCTGTATCTCTTATTCCCCTTCTGTTTTTCTAAGTAATTTTAAAACTTTTTAGTAATTATGTAATTCTTCTAATCTTATATTTTTTCACTCCCAACGTTTATTGTATACTCATTGAGCTGCATACTCCTCATATTGTCATGATTTACACTGACAATGGGATTGATCTCATCCATCTTAGGCATTTACAGTTTAATTGCTTACGTCTAACTGGTCAGCTTACAGTTCACTGAGCATAATGGAAGCCAGAGTTAGCAACTTAGATCAGTGCTCTCTGTACTCCTAACAACATCCACTGTACAATCCTGAGGACTCCATTAGTAAGTGTACTTATTCAGGCCAAGTGGTACAATAGGTTCACTTTCACGAGGTTCACTTTCACACTGCTCACGAGTGTTTGTTTGAAGCAGCTTGTTTCCATCCACAGCACACTTAGTAACAGGTGACCCCCTATCCCTGGGTGTTACCCATGTGAACCTAAAATACTATTTTTATGTTTCTGTTTAATCTATTTCAAAGACCTGGAAAATATGTGAAACCTGTGTTGCAGGCTACCATGGTGGTATGTTTATAACATGAAGCTGAGGGTACATTTCATAGCCTGAGGCCTGGCTGGAGGGTGTAAAGAAGTGTCTGAAGAAGAGTTTTGGAACTGAATGAAGCAGAGAAAGCCAAGGCTGGCTCAGCCTTGCCTAGTTTATCTTTTGAGAATGACTACTGGCACAAACTATCACCAAAACCGTACCTATTTTGTTTTGGAGGGAACTAAAGAGTTATCAAAAAACCCCCAAACCAATCAGTTTAGAAGTGAAGTGATGTGATAAACCAGTGAACTGGAACTGAGACCCAGGAATGAACTAAGAAGTTAAGTTATTTGATTGTGTACATGTACCTCAAGAAAATAATTTCTAAATATCTAAAGTAGAATGAGATGAATCCCATTCTTGATTTCTTACCTGTATTCACAGGGTGAACAGACATGAACTTCCTTTTGCCTAGAATAGTCTTTAACAGTAGGAGGCTCTACAAAAGGGTTCCAATGCTGTAGTTTCATGCTGGTTAATTTTGGGTGTTGATTCCACCTTTAGAGTTGAGATGCACATTTGTACATTGTGAAAACCATTGGAGGAATGCAAATATGCTCATGGAAAACATCCTCTGGAAAACTCAATTTCAGGGGTTTTGAGGACAAAACTGGTCATCTATGTCCAAAAAATGTACTGTCTTAAATAATTCTTTATTTTTCCTAATATTATCTCTCCTGAAAGCTCAACAGAAAACCTTGGACTTTTTAAGTAATGTTGAAAGACATAGAACTTGAACTATATAGCTCTTTAAAAATAAAAATATTCTTCTTAGGTCATCTGGGTGTTTAAAAATTTTTATCTGTGGTCTTTGGCAGAGAGATTGCACACAACCCCCCTAAATATTAAAAAGCTCTAAGAGCATGTTCTCTAAAAACCACGCCAGCATTGTAAACTTTTTTTTTTTTTTTTTTTAATTTGCATCCAGTCTTTCTTTTTTTGCCTATACAGGCATATAGAAAGATATATCCCTTGTACATAAAGGAAAAATTCAGACTGTATCTTAACATTTTGAGATGCTATTCTGTTTCATCACTATTTGAATAGCTGTTATTTATTTTCTGGTGCCCTACTTCTGACAAAATTCTGCTTGATGAGAGCCTCTGGGGTATGGATTTATAGTTTTCACTCACTTGATGAAAATAATTTTCTTTTACTGAATGAGACTGTTATTCCTTTATTTTTCTAAATATTTCCTCTCAAAAGAGGTATCTCACATGGCTTAGCACGTAAATGCTAACCATGTATCTATTGCTATTTTTGTTATATTGCAAGATCCTTGAGGTGAGATTATATATTTTTATTCAGAAGTTAGCAGTTGAAATGATCCTAGTTAGTTCTCTTAGCCACAAATGTACCATGCATATATTGAAATAATTAATAACAATAATAGATGTTGAAAATTAGATGATGTATGCAGTCTTTTGAAGCAAATGAAATCTCACAAAGACCTGAGCTTGACATAGTTTGACCTCATCACAGCTGACCTTGCTTTGAGAAGACAGGACAAAAAGATCTCCTGAGTTCCCTTGCAACATGTGTTATCCTATGAACTTATGAACATCAACTGCTGGATTTCATTGTTGCTTTGCCTCTTCTGGGAAAAAATATGAGAAAAATACAATTTCTGCTTAGATTTTTTTTTTTATACATAGATGAGTATAAAAGTTGCATATATACAAATATACAAATAATGTCCTCTTCTTATTCTTAAAGATTTCTAAAATGAAATTGTACCAGTTTTAGATTTATTCAGTGTTTTTGGTCCCATGGAAATAAATTTACTGTATTTTAGTAAGGTAAGCCAAAATAAAACTCTCTGAAAAAAATTATTTTAAGAAGCTAGTCAATACATTCTCTGGAAACTATTATATACACCTTACCAGAATATTGTTAACGTATGATCGTTGTTGATGCTTTTTAGAGGGGTTCTGTTCTTCTAGATCATATATTTGTCAATGGTAACAAAGGGTGCAAGTTGTCAGTTTAGAGACACCTTCTTACTGTGGCACCAGTAAAAAATTCAGACTCCTCTTATTTTTATTCCCATTCCTTTCTATCCTGTGTCAAAACTAGATCATATACTGTGTACATTTTCTGGTAGGATTGAAGAGAACAATTCTATGTTTGAAATATAAAATCAATCTTAATGTTAAAATTGAGCTGCATGGGCTTTTTTAATATTTGAGAGCAATCACACTCTCTGAGGAATCTGTGTACAAACTCAGATGTGAAAGAAAATGGTGGTGGTTTTACAGTATGTGAACACAACCATCTGATTTATAGTTCAATCTGTTAATGCACTCTGTTATTAGGCCACCTGGCAGTTTTATGCATTGTGAATTTAAAGAGGAGCTCAATGTAACATAAGCTTTACAAGCTGGGGAAATATTATTGAAATGAAACATGAATGAGGACCATTTAAACAATAAAATAATGCGTGTAGACTATATATTTTTTCATTTTAGTAAATGCACAGCTTAGGTTTTATTTGCTGAAGTTAGATGAGGTTCTGAGAGACTCTAACGATGAAACCTTAAACTAGCTTTTTTTTTTGTAATACTGACAGTCCCATAGTTTTTGATGTTCACATCAGTAAAACCAAAATCATGTCACTCTAGTACATTAGGAAACTGCAATTTGGAGAATGATTTTCACAATTTTGTTAAGGTAATATTTAATTACTGTATGGGATGAAGTTCATTCATCAGCAGGTTATATATACATATTTAAGTCTACATAAAAAATTGACAGACACTGGTTTATCAACCCACGCTGTAAAAGGTCATGAACTATGACCTTAAAAAAAACAAAGATTGTCTTAAGAACCAGTTAAAGTATATGTTTGTGTATATATAAGTACTGTACACATTCCTAGAAATATTAATCCTATCTCTCTTGTTTTTTTGGTTTTAGGCCTTTACAGTTTTGTTGTGTTGGGTTTTTTTTTAAGCTTTCTATTCAACTATGATGCTAGAAACTTCTTTTTTCCATTTAAAATGAAATCTGAGCACATACACATGACCTCTGAGATGGAGTTTAAAGTACAAGAAAAGTTGTCAGAACTACAGATTTAAAACACGCATTTTGTTATTTTGTATAATAATAGGATAAATCCTTCCTCACCTGGCACAGAACCCTGGAGGCACCTGAATTTTCCTAGGTGCTTATGGGCATATCTACATTCTGAGCTGTCTTTCAGTTACATGTTGGCTGGATCTGGCACTTAGTGCCATGGTCTAGCAGATGTGGCGGTGTTGGGTCATAGGCGGGACTTGATGATCTCAGAGGTCTTTTCCAGCCTCAGTAATTCTGTGTGATTCTGTGTTTGTGTCACGGTTTAGGGTCAGGGCAGCCCCTTAGACCTATAACAGATGCTCCCTGTTAACTCCCCTCCCTCCCTAAAGGGGAAGAGAGAAGGAATAGGGGAGAGAGAGACTTAGCAATTAGAAAAGGAAACTAGAACAGCTTTAATGAAAATGAAATTAATAATTATAAAAATG
>WUAM01000327.1:849446-897475 GCA_024336885.1 Actenoides hombroni | reverse complement strand
TCCTCATAAGACACATGCTCCAAACCCTTTACTAGCTTTGTAGCCCACCTCTGTACCCTCTCCAGCACCTCAATGTCTTTCTTGTAGAGAGGGGCCCAAAACTGGACACAGTATTGGAGGTGCAGCCTCACCAAAGCAGAGTACAGAGGAAAAATATCTCACTGAGGATTTTGGAAAGGCACTTTGTCACCTCAGAATCTTCATGGCAAAACTGATTTTTGAAGAAAAGCTGCTCCATATTTTTTTTTTTCCAAAGAGTTTAATGACGTCTTTCCTTCCTATTAAAAGAATTAAGATATTCCTGTGTAGATATTGACATAGTACACTTCTCAAACCTATTTCTTACAGTAGAGGACTGCATCCAGTTTGGGTGTATCTAGACCAGTAAATAAAAAAGGGCCAAGGACCAGTCTCTGGCTTTCAGGACACAAGTCTGACTAGCAGATTTTATACTCCTTAGAACTAGTCTGCTCTAGAGCAGATTTACCCTGCAGGTAGCATTAGTAGGGAATGAACTAAGAGTTAAGCAGTGTGGACAGAAAGGATTCAGTGTCAAAGCCTGCTCTGCTGTTATCTTTTATTTAGGATAATAGGTCTAGTCTGTGGAAGGAGCATTGTTCACCCTCCATAACAAATTCTGCAAGAAAAAAGGGATAACAGAATGGATTACACCAGCTGACTGAAACTTGGAAAAAAGATAAGCTTTTGGGATACAAACATTTTTACATTTCTGTTGTAGAACTTCTCTCTTGAAAGCTAAATAAATGTTGGAAGAAATTGCTCTCTTTTTAACCTGATTAAATGGTATGCCTTACTGTGCCAAGGTGTATTTGAGATTCATAGGGCTAGAAAGGAAAAGCAAGCTGGAAATATGGTTTTCTAGACTGGTGAATAGGACTGCTTAGTAATTCTAGGTTCTGTTCACAAAACTATCTGATATTTTGACCAATGACTGTTGAATGCAAAACCTATCAATGTGACAAGTAGAGACAAGAAACACAGGGGTATCCCACTGAAACGAGGTGTTAGCAAATGCTACAGTCCTTATGACTAGAACCTTCTCCCAGGAGGATGTGAAGGAACATGGACTGCCCATACGGATGCTCTTGACAGGAGATGCAGGGGATATAGGACTGCATTCTTTTCGAGAGAGAGAAAGTTTTGTCTTGTATTTTGTGGGGAACATGGTATTACTGGGACAAAATTAGTATGAAAGCCCACTGAGTGGAGCCCCGAGGAAGCTTAAATAGAAAAAGACTCTATTTCTAGAATTAAAAGGAATATTAGGCAGGGACTAGGGCATCTTAGTGTGCTTCCTTTTCATCTTCAAAAGTGATAAATCAATGTGCCCAGTCATCAACGAATATTTCTTAGAGTGCTGTTTTGGTCTTATTTCCTAGTCAGTCTCAGTTTAGGTGCCTAAGTTTGTTCTCAGGACTAGTAGTATTCCAAAAGTATAGTTGCTCAGGGTGAAACATGTCTATGCATCTGCAGTGGCACACATGTATCTACATTCTACCATAATCTCTGAGATCAGCTTAGATAAAATCACTAAGCAAATCACATTAACATTGCCTCCTATCATTACCTAGTTTAGGTGTTGTGACTATTCATCACCACTGAGGGGACAGAAAAAGTGAAGATTTGGCAGCCTTGGATGTCATACAGGCTTTCTTGAATTCAGATGCTGTAGTCACAGCAACTAAGTACCCTGAATAATGTCTGGCTTAATTAAAAGTTTGCAAAATAGGGAATAGATACGAAGCTCACCGGTGAGGTGTATGATGATAAGGTAGAAAAAAACCCCCAACAACTAAATCCATGCCAAATACTATTATCATTTTGTGAATGGTAGGTAGGTACTGATCATTATCCACTTGTTTTTCACAGCCTTTTCTTCACCACCCTAAGGAACCATAGTTCCTGATGAGTTTCATCTAGCTTTCACTCTGTTTTGGGTCAAGTTTCAGGCTCTGAGTCAGAAACCTGACAATGGCACCAGAATTGATATCTTTGTATTATGCCATTCCTCTAGCAGATGCCACAAATGAGACAGTTTCCTCATCAGCGAACAGTTAAAATTGTTCAGTAAGAAAGTATTGTCCATCTCAACAGCTAACAATTAAGTTTAGTCATGAGGGTGCACAATTGCATCAGTGTTAAACAGAAGAAGAGGTGGGAAAAAACTGTGCAATCTATGTGTACTTGAAGAAGCTCAATTCCAAACCCTGAATTCCTAATTAATTCCGAAGTTTGATGTCCTGTACAAATGCCCCTACACAGACAAAAACAAAAAAAAAGAAAAAAAATTAAAAAACCCCCACACACCCACACCCACAAAAAAAAAAAAAAAAAAAAAAAAAAAAAAGAGGAAAAAACAACCATGGAAATAAAATGGTTGTTCTAGCTCTTTCTTAGAACAGATTTGGGTAATTATCATGTTAGAAAAAATACCTGCAAGAATGCTATGCATGTGAAGACTGCTTAGATTACACTAAGACGTGTCTACATTTGCAGTAAAAATGATGTTCTAACCACCCAGGAGATTCATCCACAAAGTATGACCATGATCTTGGCAAGTTCCTACACAAGGTTAGGACTGAGGTGAATAACACTTGTTATTATAGTGTTCACAAGATCCTTCATGCAGATAATTTGTACTGAGTACTTTTCTTGATATGAGCAATACACATTATTACTGTTTTGTGAACTTCTGAGTAATGTGAGTGTGTAATGAAAACATACAACCTTAAATTTATAATTTTTTTTTCTTTTTGCTAGAGGGTTCTCATTTTGTTTACTATAGAGCACTATGCATGATGTTCAACTGCAAGATCCTTCTTTAATCCTGGAAAGGGCTTGTTGCATTATTCTGTGTTGTACTATGAGGTTGTTCCATTTGTTAAATCGGGTAATATTATTTTGCCCATCTGGTAAATCATTTTGGGGTTTGCATAAGAAAAAGAAAATTATATCTTTCACTATGTCTCGATCCAAGCACACAGTATATATGTATATAAATAAAACAGAATATAAATTTGGCCTTTAAGTCTTGGCTCTGGCATGTTGTATTACTTACTTTATGTCAGCCCTATGTAACATGATACAGATCTGCATTCTGGTATCTCTAGTTCGGTCAGAATCAGTGTTTGTTTTACCATCTTGCAAAAGCAATAACTCTCACAGCTGTCCAGATAGATACAAATCTCACTTGAAATATTCGGAATGAATTCTAAGATGGTTTGCTGGCACCCAGAGGGGAAACTGTAGTGCTCTTGCTCCATTCTTCTATCAAGGCCTGAGAAAAACAACATTTACAATTGAGTGAGTTTCCAAACTGCCTAACTTTTTGGTTGTGTGTTTTTTATATGTTAAATATGGCTCAGAAGATTAAAGTCTTCGTTTTAGGCAAAGAAAGGAAATAATGTTTCCTGTCCCATTTGCCAAGCTAAGTGAACAACTGTTCCAGCACAATTAGAATTGTTAATTGATTTGAAAACATAGGGCTTTGAAGGTGGAAAACTGCTGACATTATTTCAATGGGGAAATGCACTCCTGAGAGAGAGCACTGCAGTACAATTTCTCTCCTTGTTTTGTTGAATATACATCTATAAAAACACTGTGAATCATGCAGTAAAAACTGCTGTGCTGATATCATAAATCTCTGATAATAAAAATTTCATTGTTGAAACAATAAAATAGACTTTTATTATAACACAGAGTATCCACCTAAACATTGTCCTTTTAGCTTCTTTGAGTTAAATGTATGCACAGTTTTACAGTCTATAAACAGATCTGGAATAAAAGTTAATAAATGTCAAAATTTGCATTTCAAAAAATTCTTGCTGCATTTTAGGGAAGATCAATCTATGAACCTTTCAACATTATGTCAAATGAAATGCTAATTGTACCTTTAGGAATTTCAGAGACAGTGACAAGAAACTAAATGCTCTGTTCCTTTGCATCAGCAAGTCGAGGATAATTGTATATCTACTCTTGTGAACTTCTAAGAAAAAAAGAAAAATGCTAAGAAAAAAGGGTTTTCTATTCTTTAACTCAGTAGGGTAAACTCCTTCAGCCACCCTTCATCAATCTACCTTCAAATAAAGTGTGTTAACATGTTGACAATGGACAAATCACACAGAGCTACAGTTATTCATTTTATAATAGGTTTGTCAAATGAGCTTCAGCTAGAGATTTAAGAGTGAGAAACATTTCCATCCAGGAACAACTGACTTATTCTGTTCAAGTCGCTAGAACAGTTTGCAGCATACATTTCTTTTTTTGGGAACAACGATCTTCCTCTTTCCTCACAAATGTTAGTAAAGTACTACTTCAGTGAAGGGTAAAACCTCTAAAATATATAAAGAAGAGGCATAAGAGGCATAAGAGAGGCATATCCTCTCTAGACAAATCCATACTGCATCCCTTGTTTTGTAAGCAATCAATCTTACCTGGTTATCTCTAAACAATACAAATTATATGCCATAGTGGTAAGTGCAAGAGCATACTCATGCGATAAGGAAAGCTAGATGGAAAGGAGCTCCTAATTCAGCTTTGCAATGTTTTCCCTGGTATTATCCTACCCTCACTGTATTGAATATATTTCCTACAGCTACACTGAGACTGTTGAAACATTCACTTACTGTGCAGAGATTGAGAGACAGAATAAAATTGGGGAAATGTTTATGCTCATGTTAACCTACGGAGTCAGCTTTATACTGCTCAGGCCTGGACTAGGCATCTTCTAACTCTCTAAATGCTTTTAGAGAAAACAGTCTGTGGTTTCCAAAACAAAGAGGACTCTCATGTTGCCTTTCTGGCTTATATATGAAAAGGAAGTTGCAGATCCTCCAGTTAAATTGAGCCCAATCCTGCTCTCATTAAAGTCAAAGGCAAATTTGTCTTTGGTGTGAACAGGAATTAAGCCAGGTCTTGTATCCATAGGCCCACCAGAATATGTAATGATTGCCATATTTTTGATTTACAGTAAGTAAATGTAAAATTATATGCTCAGAAGTGATGTATTTAAATAATTGCATCCCTGTGTAACCTCTCACTGCTAGAACACAATCTACTCACTAGTTCAAATGTTCTGGAATATTAAAAATTATTATCCATCAATTTTCTTTCAAAAATGCTAATCCCTATTCCATCTCCATGCTATATAATAGCTAGATAATCAGAAAATGTGGTAAGCATGATCCTTACTTACCTGGATTATTTTTTGTTGTTTTTTTGTTTGTTTGTTTGTTTTGTTTTGAATAGAAACTATTTCTGAATGTGTTGATTGCTCTTTTTTTTTTCAGTATAATCAATTCCTGACCTTTCATTCCAACAAAACATTATTCATCTTCATATTCACCACACAGTGCAAAGATATGTTTGAACAAGATACGACACACATTAGAAAGAAAAAGATAAAGAAAGAAATCAGCATAATCTGCGCAATTCATTACATACTCCATGCAATGAATAACTATCGTATGTAGTAAACAACACTGTACTGCAACATTTTGGGATAACTGAATTTCAGCCTGCGAGTCAAAATGCAACCATAATTTCAACATAAATGGAATGGATTCAGTCAAATCATTGCAGCCCTTTCTCTACCAATATATCTTTCAGAACTATAAAGTTTGTAATCAGGTGGATTACTATTTTCATTTCACTTCATGCTTACATGAAAAAGAACAGATATGAAACAGAACTTTCTTAAGCAGTGTTCTTTTTTTTTTTTTTTTAGGAGTCAAAACTGCAGGCTAATAAAGACCATTTAAAATAAAAGGGACCATTACTCCTCAGTTTTATATGAGCTTACATGCTTTCATTGTGCAAAGTGTGTTATTAATTTAACATGCCAGATTCATAGGTTTCTGCAATATCAGGTTTGATGTATTCATTATCGGCACTCAGTACATTAATTCACGCTGAAGTCCGGTAAATCAAAATTATACCATCTGGCTTCCTGTTCTTAATGATGAATTTGATGTAGGGGTGATTAAGATTGTTAGGCTTTTGAATTTTAATGTAAAAATTAGGGGATTAAAAAGGCATTTAGAAATGACCAATAGTTAGAATAAACTTACTGACAGGATCTAATTTGTGTACTTGCTAGTAAAGCTCCATTTTAATTAGCAGCCACAGTCTTTCAGCACAAGCTCAAAGAGACAGAAGTTTAGTGATTAAGAAGATGAAGCTGTTAAATTGATAAATTGACCTTGAAATACTTGTAACTGTGGGGGATGGCCTAGTAGCTGCATGGTTGGTATGTTGTGCTACCACATGGGGGAAAGAGTTTTGGGATTGACCCTAGTAATTCTGCCTTTTTAGATGATTCACCAGCTGGGGATGGGAAAAATCACAGAGGTGACCTGCTCAATGTCTAAATTCAATTGCTCAATTTGTAAGCAAAGAAATTCCATTATTATTTAGCACATACTGGCAGATAGCCTGAAATACCATCTCAGTTCTTCAACATCTTACTCCCTTTGCCAGAGAGAGGTGCTAAAACAAGGTGGAAAAGATAATGGGGTAGAAACAACATCATAAGGTAAGTGATGACCTTTCAGCTTCCACTGAGAGCAGAACAGTCAGGGACACATTTGGCTCTCACTTCTCCAATGTTCTTGACAATGACCAAGCAGTCAAATCTTAGACTATATGATTCCACTGTACCTATATTTTATTAATCTAAAACAAAGACATTGCATGTTGTTGCATGTAAATGGCTAGAAACCTTTAACAGGACAGATATGAAAGGAAGATAGCTCTACTTACTGTGTTTGAGCTTGTTAGAGCTGCATGATACCACATGAAATCTTATTAGGGTCAACAAGCTAAGGCAACTCAAATTCACATACATAGTAAAATTTAAATAGTAATAAAAAAAAGCATTGCTCCCATGTTTTGGCAAAGTTCCAGTTATTTGTACCATCTCAGAGAAATGTGATAATATGTTATATCTCACCTCCCCTTTAAAATTCTTAAAGATAGTCACTAATATTGGTACACTGTGGCGGGTATAACTTACAAGATAAAACGAGTACATTTGTACATATCAACAGTTTGAAAGATTCTTATTCCTTGGCAAGTCAGGGAATATTTTAAGTCTTATATTTTAGAGGAAATCGAATCTTGACTAACCACTGCAATTTATGTCATTTTAAATAAGATATATTTGAATAAGTATATTTTTCATGCCCTAAAAAGACTGATGTCTTCTTTTATAAGCTCATCCTGTGACACACTTGAGTAGGTAGGTATATTGATTTTTTTCTTTTTCTGATGGCAATGAAGTGTAAATGGAAAATATCAGACTTGGCAATCACTTAAACCATGTGAAAATTTCAGAGTGAAGGCTATTAGAGTCACTTTGTGATCTCCCTAGATGACCAAGGAAAAAAACATTTCTACATTTCTTCAGATCCTTTGTGTGACAGCTAAGGAGAATAACATTTTTTCTAATATGCCAGTTTTAGTCTCTAGTTGAGAATAACCTCAGTGCTTTCTTATGTCACTAGCTGAGAGAAGATGAAAGACCCAGCCTTGTGTAAATGGCTTTGTCTAACCATCAGTCTTTAGCTCTGCATGGCAGCTGTACTATTGACATTAGCTTGTGCACTGGGTGAAATTGCAGTGAGTTAAATGTGACCTTGGCTTAGTTGTTGAAGTAGAAATGAACTCTACTGGGAGTGAAAAAAAATAAGACCAGTTTCTCTAACTTCATTTTTTCTTTAATGAGTTTAACAGCACTCTTAGGATTTGATACATTTTATAAAAAAGCTTTTATTTCCTTTTCTATTATACAATGAGTAATCACCATTAGTAAGGTTAGCTTGCCCTTTTAGTATGAAATCCTGATTTTAGGTGTTTATATCCCAATTACTATAAAAAGCAGATCTCTCTCTCAAAAATAATATAAAAATCCACTGCCTTTTCTTTATGTTGTCCCCTGTACTACTTCAAAGAACCCTATTAACCACACTTATTAATTATAGGTAGAGCATTAAAAATATTGCAAAGTGTTCAGTGTGTCTAATGACTTTGCTTTGTCTGTTAGGTTACATTGAAATGCACTGAATTACCTGCTGGTATATCACATGCTCACCTGAGAGACATGCAGGTAAGTGAGGATGGTTTGGAATCAGCCTAGGGTTTTTATTTTCTTTATATACTGTATTTCTTACATGTGTACATGAGAACATGAGATATCTGAAAATGTCAGAAGAACCAAGAACAACTAGTCACATTTTTACCTAGGTCTTCAGCTCACTGTGTATAGGGGTTCAAATTGTGGGTCTTCTGTGCTACATATACCAGATACTCCCAACAGCTCAGAAGACAAACTCAGTAAAGTAAAACAGAAGCATAAACTTCACATTCACTGTTGGGTAATAAACTAGATGTATTTTGTAGAAAAGGACTTCAGAGGAAGCTACATAGATGACTAGGGTGCCATTTTGGGGGTCAGTGACCCCAGAACCATTATAGGAGAAAGAAGGCTGGAAAGTTTCAGAGGAAGAACTAGCCACTGAGAAACAAATCTTTCCCTGCCTTCAAGGACACACATTTCCTGACTGCTTCTGAAATATCTCAGCTCTCCTGAGCAAACTGAAGGCAAAACACTGAGATCTTGGATACTCTAGTCCTGGGTGCAGCAGTCAGAAAACTGAATATACATCTGAATACAAGACAACTTGTTCTTAGGGGGGAGACCTACAGTGAAAGTACAACAATAACAGTTTGGGGAGATTAGGAATGGGTTTGGATGCAGACATTTATCAAAAAAACTACCTATTTTTTTCTGGGCATTGAGGCAAGCATTTTTTTCTAAAAGGTGAACTTCAGTGAACTTGCATTCACTGAATTGAACAGTATAATATGATAAACTACCAGAGGTATTGGTTAAATAGTCAGAATATTAGCTGAAAACAAGTGAAGGCTACCTGGGTCTTGTCAGCTTTATTTTTTATGGAGATATATGCAGAGGCCTGTTCATGTCAGTGAAATCTCTCCCAAGATAGAATTTAGACCTTATCAGAAATTCCTTATTTGATATTTGTAACCAATTATTTGTGAGTTTTATGTCCAATAAAATACCATTTTCCTAGTCCCGTTTCTACCTCATTCAAATAATTGCCACTCAATTACATTTCCCAAGCCTTCTTGTGTGGTACTAGTTTCACTTTCCTACAATTTACAGCTTATAAGGAATGGGTCAAAGGTTTACGTGATATATTTCACCCCTAGATTTTCTGTATTGCTGTTTGAAAATGGAATATCTTTCTTTTCATCTTCAGTGTCTTTCTCTTACATTTTTCTGTATTATTTCATAACCATATATCTATCCTTGGTCTTAGCCTTTCCAACTGCACTTTCTTTTAGTGTCCACCTCATTCATTTTGACTTATTTTCCAGTTTTGTGCAGTCATCAGATTTCAGCCTGTTACTGCACATTCTGTGTTTCAGGTTACTTTTATATAAGGTGAATAAAATTTGTCTTAATAGTGATACTTTGGCCTTATACTTGTCTGTTACTTCCCTTGTTCACAACTGTTAGAGCTTATAACTACCCTTTATAATAAACATGTCAATTCTTAGGACATTAATGTAACATACTGCCAGTATCATACATCACCAGGCCTGAAGCAAACTTCTCTTGGACTTTCTCTGAAAAAAAAACTTTGCTAGGAACTCAAGAAAGATTTTTTCTATAGCTTTGGTTTGTTTTAATCCATTTGTATTTCTTTCAACCTTTTTTTTTTTTTTTTTCAAACTAAGCAAAATATTTCAATTCTGTAGTTGTCATGGTTTCTTTTTGTTGAATTTAATTAAGTTCATAAGACTTCTGGGTTAGAGGCTTATATCACAGGAATTTCCTTAGATAAATTCAGGGATGACTGAAAATTTCAGTGAGCTGGTTCTTTCAAGGATTTAACAAATCATATACAGGGACAGATCTATGTTCTTAAATAAAAGCTCTCAAGCAACAGAAGTTGATGACTGGAAATCACAGCCATTTCAAGCATCCTGCAGGTGCAGGGTTATGAGATTCTGGACTACAGAGAAAATACCTAGCAACATCAGATACAGCCCTAAAAAAACACATAGCCAGAAGCAGAGGCCCATATAACACCCTGGAATGCCAAAAGCTGGTCCAGCAGAAAAGAAAAAAAAAAAAAAAAGAGAATATATGGCTACATGTATTACTGAAGGATTTTCTTACTATTGCCAAATGATTATACATTTCCATAGTTCACTGAAGGATATGGCAAATAAATCAATTCATCATGGAATAGAATCATAGAACAGGCCAGGGTGGCAGGGACCTCAAAAGGTCACCTGGTCCAACCTTTCACATAAAGGGAACTTAGATGAGGTTATCTAGCACCCTGTCTAATGGCATCTTGAAAACCTCCAGGGCTGGTGACTCTAGCATGTCCCTGGGAAGGCTGTTCCAGTGTATGATTGTTCTCCCATTAAAAAAATTCTTTCTTGTATCAAAATGAAACCTGTCCCACTGCAACTTGTATTTGTTGCTGTCTTCTCCATGTGGCTACTTGTGAAGAGAGAGCCTCCATCCTATTTGTAGCTGCTCGTTAAGTTCTGGAATACTGTGATGAGGTCACCCTGAGCCTTCGCTTTACCAGGGAGAAAAGATCTCTTTCAATCTTTTCTCATAAGGCAGGTTCTGCAGACCTTTGATCATCTTTCTTGCCTTCCTTTGGACTCTCTCCAGTCTGTCCACCTCTTTCTTGAATCTGCTAGAGTCACCAAAACACAAAGATATGATGCAACTTCAGAGACATTGGACCAAAGCTTACAAATTAGGCTCCTTCCTTTTTTTTTTTTCCCTGTCATTCTGGGGTCATTTTCATTGTTAATTCAGCTTGACAGTTTACAGAATTTATTTTTCTTTTTTAGAGGACATGATCCAACACTTTCAATATCTTATTGTTAAAACTTTGCAGTAAAGTCTCTAGTATACTCTGATAGCCATCTGTCATTTTATAGAGCTCATTAACAGAGAAAGAAACATAGAACTTAGAAGTGTTAGTAGATAAATAATCATTCATATTGTTTTAAGATAGAAATGTTCTTCTGCGTGATTGTGAAACTCACACGTGGTCTTGTATAGCTTTAGAAAATCCCTGTTATTAATCGATGTCTTTATCTTTTAAAGTATTTGGTTCACCTTTCATCTTACAAGTGAAGCTTTCTAGATTTTAGCTAGATCACTTCTTAAATATGTGTTACTTTGCCCTTTTCAATTCCAAAGAGATTATAAATAAACTTGCTAAAGGTTTCCCTATCTCTTCTGGGACGCTTCATCAAATGTGTACCTTATGGTCCTTTAGTTTTGTCAGTCTTTAAATGTTCTAATTTCTAGGTCACCTCTTCTGGCACGATCTTGAGTTTCTTCAGTATGCCTTCCACCTCTGCTGTTAAATTTATGTCTGTTTCTGGCATCTGTTCCCAATCCTCCTTTGTGAACACTGAGGCTCAGAATTCATTTAAAATTTTTAGCAATGCCTACCTAGGCTGTCAATAGATTACTTTCACTATCTTTTTGAGGCCTTACTGTTTCTTTTGCTGATATCTTGTTCTTGCTAGTCAATTTATGCTAACTTAATCCTGGTTTCTCCCTTCTTTTGCAACAGCAAAATGTTTATAGGAACTGGGCAAGAAACCAAAGCAACTAACTTTATTTTTTGTCTTGCTCCTCTTTTTCTTCCATGTTGTGCCTACTTCTATTAATTTTTGCATTTTTCCCTGGCCCCCAACCTGATATAATTAAGGGAATTTCCTGTAGCCAGCTCAGCTCTGTAGTGTTACCCAAAGATAATACACCTTCCAAAGATATAGTAGATTGGATTCTAACATACTCTGTACTTCATCAAATATTTTAATTCATGCAAATGAGATGTAAAGAACCATAGAAAAAGCTCTTGAAATACTCACCTTGCCTGAGTATTAACATTTATCAGACACAAATCAAGTTTGTTGTATCAGTGGAGAAGTTCTAGGCTGGTATCCTTTTTCTTCCTCTCAGCATCTGTTGCAATTTTTGAGATAAAATATCTAAATTATAAATCGATTTATAAATTTGCAGTGTTGTGTGTGGAACCTTGAGGTCCACTGAAAACTGAATACAGCTATTGTCAACTAGTAAAAGTTGCTAATCAACTTTTTTATTTGTACAATATTTTTGCATGATGTGAACTAAATGTTAAAGATAACATTAATGTTTGGATTATATCAACAAAATCAGTATGGTTTTGTGCATGGATGCTTTTATGCCTTTTACAACACACTATAAATGAATTAAGATTGCACCAACATATTTGTATAACTCTTTTTAAAATGTCTGCATACTTTAAGATTAAATTTCCAAACAGTTCCTAAATGATTTTGATCTTTGAGAAAGGAATTCATACCTTTCATTTTGCAGACATATATAACTCTAGATATCACTATACACCAAAGTCACTAACCTGTTCAAGACCCTGATAAATTCAGAGCTATAATTATTATTACTATTGATGTTATCTTTGTTACATTTCTTGAATTTGCATGCACACACCTCACAAAAACACGAGTGCTTCATTATTTTAAAATATTTTCATATTTACCTATTTTTATCTCTTCAGGTATTGTGAGTTACTCTTTTCTTTTTTTTTTTTTTTTTTTTCCCCTCTCTCTAGGCATTTTGTTGTCTATTTTGTTGTTTGATATTACTGTCACCTTGTCCACCCATCTGCTTCTTCAGGCTATTTCTTTCCTCATTTTTGACAGTGCCGGTATAATGTTTCTCACACATCTGGTTTCTCTCCTATATACTGGCTTAAGCCCTCCCTCATGTTTCTGTGTATCCTCTTAGCATCTGGTAGATCACTGCCTCTTTGAGAAGCTGCCTATTCAGAAATCAACTTTCTGCTGCAATGTTGTGAAACTCCAGGTAGGCTGGGGTACAGCTACAGTAGACAATAATTATTATTCAGTGACTGACGCAAAAATCCTGTACGTAATGAAAGAGCCTATTGTTATGCATATACTCATGGGGATAGTGTGAGGGTTTCTGAAGAAACCTTTGGTTTAAATCCTTGATTTAAAATCTCATTCTTAATGTTACATCAGTATAACTTTTGAATTTAATAAAAAATTAATTAACCTTTGGGAGTAGCATTTTTATAATAATTTCCTATTTATTTGTTCATGGTACTCCCAGAATGCTTTTATTTGCATACTTTAAGAACTTCAACCTCTTAGAACTAGTTAATAAACATATAAGACCATACAGTCTTATCCAGACAAACATGTCTGCCCTGTGGTCTTTTGCCCTCAATATTTTTTCCTCCACAAACAGACATACCTATTTCTTGAACTCACAGATACTCTTTGATCTTTCCCTGTTATTGACCTATGTACAACTGTTTGGTTATATTGTCCTACCAGAATTACTTTAATGCAACTCCTCTTATCAGTGGAGCACTAGTCTAATATCACATTGATTCACATTTACTCCTAATATACATTACATTTTTGGTTTTATGCTTGGCATCAAGAATTTACTTATGTCTTACAGGAAAATAATTGTGATACATAGTATAGAAGTGAACCCCCCACAAAAATCAAGTGAAGAGCCTTGCAGAGTAGAATTTGGAGGAAGGGAGTAGTTCAATCTTTCATCCACCCTATGGACACTGTGTTCCCCTGCTCTATGCACCAGTAACCATACAGAGTTTTACTTGCAGAACCATTGCTTGCCTCCTGGCTTCGGGGGCTCAGCTTTCCTTTGCCTCAGACCCACTCCTTCTTCCTCATTCCTTGCTCCTGGGAAGAACGTTGATACCTATCATTGCTCTGTGGTACAAAGGGGGAGCTGGAAGCACCCTCTGTTAGTCATTGCTCGCCTGACGTTAAAATCACTTGGCAGCTTAGACGACTTGTTTTTCTTTGTTTAAATAACTATTTATCTATCATCATAAATGCTACCTTGGTCCAATAATGGCAGGCAAAACAGATCTAAATTCCATCTCTGTGATCACCCATGGCAGGTCTATACACCTCCTGCCCTGTGAGGAGTAAGCACAAAATGGATTAATTCGATTTTTGGTTTCCCTATGCTAGGTGTGCTCACCATCCAGTCTGGGAGATGCAGATGACTAGTTTTCAAATTTTTTCTTAGTTTATATATTTAATCTACTTCTGTCTTCTTTAATAGGATGAAATGTCCATCTTCAATTATCTTTTTGTGCTGGATTGTTATAACAGTGTTTTGTCCACTACCCTATTATTCTTGCTGTTCCATGACTTGACCTAAGCAATTTATCTGTGGTATAGAACCTTGTCAGCTGCCTTTTTAAAATCCAAGTATACTACATGCATTGAAATTATTCTATCTGTCATGGCAGTGATGTCTTTAAAAAATACCATGTTGGTCAAGTGTGACCTCTAGCTGAAAGCCACACTGATTATTACTGTTTCAAGGAGGAGCCTTTTGTTAAAAGATAGAAGGTGGTTTTGAATAATCTGATTAAATAAATTAGTTAAATTTTAATTTCTTAGGTTGCCTCTTGGTGCTTTTTAATACTTAGTAGTCTGATAGCTTTTTACTTCTATATGTAAGAATTATTAGAAAATATTCAGCAAATTCTTTCTAAAATCCTTTTAGAAAAAAAAAAAGTGATTTCACTGACATCATAGTGACAAATTTAGTTGGACAAAGCATCTAAAATTATTTTACTAGTGTTATGTAAATAGCAAATTATTTTGGAAAAAAATTTGGAAAAAATTTGACACAAACCCAGCAAGAATCCTCCTATCTGGCTCACTATTCATGCTCAAGCTCTATATTGTGAAAATCATGAATTAACACCAGGAATTTTCTTTCTTCCCTGTGCTTCTAAGCTACTCCCTATGGAAAGGTTACAGGAAGTATTTTGTATTAGCAGTACCTATATTTGTTAATGGAATGTAAAATGGAAATGCTTTGTCAGCAAGTAGGGTCTTACAGTATTCCCTGAAAATTGGCGAATTCTCCTTGCCTATTTTTAAAAAATGAGCACCTGCACTGTAGGCTTTATCGTTAGTGCTTATGTGCTTTATCAAGACCTTTGAAGGCTGAAAGGTTTCACAAAGGTGTCACTGTTTTGGTGGGTAACTATGAATATGTGCAGCCCACTGCTGGTGGTACACACTTGATCTGCTATTGATGCTTAAAAAATTTCAGTTACATTTATTCCATTACCACTCATTTAAAATCAACTGAATGCTGCTGGAGGCAACTGAGTTACACAGGGTCAAGTCTGACATGAGTGAAAGGAATCAGGCCTATCATCAGCTGTTCTTCTGAATATTCTATTGAACTATTGTGAATGAGATCCAGAGCTGAATCGAAGATAACCACATTTCATAGTGATTTAGTATTATTATGTTTCTGAGTGGGGCATGCTCCTTATGCCCAGATGCCAGAACTATTACTGAGAAAGGCTCCTCGATGTGGAAGGAAAGATGAGGTGATTGGAGGGAGCAAGGAGAACAATATAACGCAATTGTAAGGAGAGACAGAGGAACATACTGTGGTAAAATTGGAGCCAAGAGGTGTCATGATGAAGAGAAGAGAAACAATAATAATTTGCATTTTGTGCAGCACCTTTTAGTCAAGAATATCAAAACACTTCGCAGCTTAGCTTAGCTCTATCTGTTGCTATAAATAAGTACTACTACCCTGTCTTACAAGTGGCATGTGGAAAACTGTAAGTGGTTTCTCCAAAGAGGAAGACTACAGGAGGCTGGACATACTTTTCTGACTCCTAACAACCAATAAAATATGTTCCTCTGAAGGACATGGAAATATAAAGTAACAAAAACCAGAAGAAACAAAATGATGTGATGGGTCAGGAATACAGCCTTCAAACTAGACTTTCACAAAAGTCTGAGTTTGTTTTGTCTCTGTTGCAGTTACAGCACAGCCATAACTCCCAGCACTAATGGGGTTTAACTGCTAAAGCTCTCTTTGGAATGTAGTGACTAGAGGAAAAGAAAAGGAAGGCAATTATTCGTACCTTGCATTCTTACTTTTCTGGCACAGTGACTATCCTTGAGCAGGTCATTTATCCTTAACAGTCAGGTTCTTCAATTCTACCTCTAGTAATGGCTACCAACATGACTATTGGGGAGTAAGTGCATCATATAGACCTTCAGAAAGGAATGTATGTTCGCTGGGAATCTACAGTTAGAATTTGCTTCAGAAAATCAGTGTCACTGAAACAACTGGTAGCACATACCATTTCATCTTATAGCCTAGTGGCTAGAGGACTCACCAGGGAGGCAAGAGACAACTCAATCACCACTTCAGTTTGAGGAGGTTCAGAATAATGAAGCCAGAACTGCTATTTTGTCTTGTAAGCACAACTGGCAGTCAATTTCAAACAAATCAAGAAAAATACATCCTTTTCACCTTCTTCCTAGAGGATTTCTTTCTTAGTTAGAGAACTGCCACACAAACAGTTCATATGTTAGTCTAAGTAGTAGATTAAAGCCTGACTGGACAAGGAAAGGAACAAGAAGCTGGACAAGTGACAAAATATCCTGAGGCTGGTCTGCTACTTATGGAAACATTTATTTTATCATCAGCCAAAACACCTCAGGAGTCCTACTCCTTCCTCTTTCACTTAATTCTTTTCCCTATCCCATGATGCTTTCAAGAGTCTTTTGCTGCCACAGTTGTATGAAATGCTGAGTCTGCTGGCTTTGTTTGAGTGAAAAAAATTTCTTACCAGGAGTAGCAACAAGCATCTATGAATGAGTGTAAGGGTCTGAGTCTGTTACACAAATACCAAAAGGTAATTCGATTAACATTTAACAAGCTTAGTACAAATTTGTATCACTCACTTTCCCAGAAAGAGTCCAGGAGGTTCAAGGCTGCTGTGGGTGGGAATGTTGTCTGCCTTCCAGTTTAAGCTTTTCTTTGGGGTCGCAAATGGTTCAGTAGCAGAAATAGAAAGAGACATACATAAAAAAGCATATCTGTGAATGCTCTCATTAATGGTAGTGTGCCACTTAAACCTTAAGTACCTTAAGTACCTGAAGTTACTTGTGATTATAAATGTCTGCAGCATCAGTGTTGGAATAATGGCCTAATCAATGCACTTTCCTAAAATGCATGCATGCAAAGGATTCTTTGATTCCTTGTGAACCAGCAAACCACAGAACCTTATTGGTCTTGCGTATATGTTGTTCATATGTTTTTTGTAAACCAATGTAATTTTCCATGATGCCATGAAGTTTGTGTCCCACGGATTACAGGATATTTTGGATTCATGTATGGTTCCTTTTTCTGATTCTGGGCACTGGAAGGCATTCACTAAATTGTCTAAAATGTACCTTAGATTCACATTTAAGTCAGTACATGAGATTATTATATTGAGGGCAAGACAGTCAAATGCATTTTTATTTTTTTGTGTGGGTAGAGAATTTTCACCCATCCAGAATTCTGACTGAAAAAGTGGTTGCTAGTAGAGGTAAGGGGGAACAAAGCAAAGGTATTGGGGAATGAAGCCTAAAGGAAGAACAAGAGAATTAGAAAACATCAGTATCAGCATCTGGATACTTTTACATGCAGTTCAAAACATCAGTCTCTTAAATCTGACTTACCTCAAGTTGGACATATACCTGTTATCTCTAAGGCTTTTTATAACAAAAAAATCTGTAGAAAACAGACTAATATGGTATCTTGAAAAATATGCTGCGATAACAACAGAGGAGAACAGAAAACAACACTTGCTTCTGCAGTGATGTACAGATAAAAGAAGGATTATTGGATATCAATGTGAACTGATGAATTTTCCTTCCAAAAATAAGAACAAACAGTAAGAGTCTGAATCTGAACTGATTTACATAAATGTAAATATATTGACTTTAGTTGATGGAATTGCTCTGAATGCAACTGAGATTAAAATCTAACTTAATGTTCTTTTCCTATGATCAGACCTAATTTAACTGTAGAAGCTACACAGGACCTTAACAAGATCAGAAATTAAACAGTGCAGTAAACTTTAATAGTGAAAGAATAGAGAAACCTGACTAGCATATCTGTCTCTGTTGCTCTAGCTTTGACAAGCATTACAGAAACAACAAACTCAAGCCTTAGTTCCAGTGAGAATAGTGTGTATGAAATCTGACTTGCCACATCTTACAGAAAATTTTCTGCATGGTGACCTTTTGCCAAAACAAATTGTATGAAGTTGCTAGCGTTTGCAGGTAGTTGGCAGTTTGCTGTCCAAAGCAAATATAAGAAACTCAATTCACAGTGGCAGTTATGAAAACTGTTGTGTCTAAACAAACTAATCAGAACACAGTTCCTGAGACACAGTGCTTTATAAATTATTTGTTTAAGGAGAAGCATTGCATAAGTCGGTCATAAAAATGAAAGAAGCTGTGCTTAAATATAACGTAGTTGTTTTATATACATCTTGAAAAAATTATGGATTTGTATATATAAATACACATGTATACAATAATGCCTTATGAAACATTGTCTCTTCTTCTGGGGATGATATCATGGACAAAATCATGTCCCTCCTTCAGTCAACATAGCATTTAACATTAACAAGGACAAGATTTTTTGAAATTTTTGATGGGTTTTAGTGCTTTTGGGTAGTATAAGTATTTTAATTAAAAAGAATGATGTATTGTACTGGCAGAAGTCCCAGTAAGACCTAAATGACTTATAGACCATTTAGTAGTATAACAAGTGAAGATCTCCCCAATATCCCATTTATTTTCAGCAAAAAGCTTACAATGGATTCTCAATATTTTACTTTTCCCAAAAGCGCATCCTTATTTTTTCACAGAGAAACAACAAGGTATAGCAATTGGATATAAATCAGTATTTTCCACTATATTCACAACTTCAAATGCAGGCATTCGGTCTTAGTGTGTCATCCAGTCTCCATTTAAAATTTTAAACTTTTTCAGCTTGCGGATCTCACAGTATGAAGCAGTATGAATCCTCCTGTCAGCAATACTGCTGGAAACAGTCTTGGGGTTTTTATTTGCTTTTCCCAGATCAAAAGTTGAGAAACACCTATCTCTTCATTAGTCTGTGAAGAGATAGACACTACTAGAGAATAATACATCCAACTTGTTTTAGAAACCTATCTTAAGTTGGAATGAATCATTCTCCAGAAATATCTATCCTTTTCCTTTCTTTATCCTTTCCCTTCCTACCTTTATCTGTAGTAAGGCTACTAACACGTGGAAAAGAATCCCACCAGTAGTGTCAAAACCATAAAAAGAAGCCAGATGATTTTTTGTAAGTACCTCGTGGATTAAGTTGCTGAATTTTGATTTCATTTACACGCAAAGTAATCTAATCTGACATTATTAATTGTTTATCCCAGTTTAAATTACAGTAAAAATTGATTATAACCATATAACCCACGTTCCCCAAGGGTTAGTACTGGGTCCATTTTTATTCAACATATTCATCAATGAGCTGAAAGAAGGAATGGAGTGTACCCTTAGCATGTTTCCTGATGAGGAAAGTGGGAGGATTTGCTAATACAGCAGAAGGCTTTCCTGCCAGTCAGTGAGACACAGACAGGTTGGAGAGTTGGGTGGTGAGAAAACTAATGAAGTTCAAGGGCAAGTGTAGGGTCCTACACCTAGGCACCAGTACAGGTTAGGGGTTGACCTGCTGTAAAGCAGCTTCTGGTCAACAACAAATTAAGCATGAGACAACAATGTGCCCTTGTGGCCAAGAAGGCCAATGGGATCCTGGGGTGCATTAGGAAGAATGTGACCGGCAGGTTGAAGGAGGTTCTTCTCCCTCTCTACTCTGTCTTAGTGAGCCCACATCTGGAGTATTGTGTCCAGTTCTGGGCTTCCCAGTTCAAGAGAGCCAGGGAACTGCTGGAGAGAGTCCAATGGAGGGCTACAAAGATGACTAGGGACATCTCTCTTATGAGGAAAGCCTGAGAGACCTGAGGCTGTTAAGCCTGGAGGAAAGAAGACTGAGGGGATTTTAGCAATGCTTATAAATAGACAAAGGATGGGTGTCAAGAGGATGCAGCCAGTCTCTTTTCAGTGGTACCCAGCAACAGAACAAGGGAGAATAGGCACAAATTGGAACACAGGAAGTTCCATCTGAACATAAGGAAGAACGTATTTACTTTGAGGGTGACTGGAACAGGCTGCCTGGAGAGACTGATGAATCTTCTTTGGAGAGTTTCAGAACCCACGTGGATGCATTCCTGTGCAACCTCCTCTAGGTCAACTTGCTTTAGAAGCGGGGTTGGACTAGATGATCTCCAGACATCCTTTCCAACCCCTACAATTCTGTGATTCTGTGATAAGCAGGAAAAGATCACTTATAAATATTTTTGGGGGAATGTCATAAAAATATGATTAATATGATAGCTTAGAATTTTGCTCTTTCTAGAAAATTTATGTTCATAAAAGTTAATATATATGTAAAGCAACAATGCAATCCTGCAACCTCTGTGTTTCAAGCAAGTAATTGAGAGATAATTTTTATAACTAAGCACTTTGCATAAATATAATCTAAAAGATTGATCCCTATTCTTGATGCTATATTTTTAGATTGATGTTCAAAACTTACGGTCTTTTAATAAACTTGATAAAATGGGAAATATCCTCCATTTTTTTGAGATTTGTTGCCAAAAAGAACTTCATGAGATTTTTTTTTTTATTTCAATTTAAAGAATTCCAAATATCCAAATTTTTCAAATTCCATATAAATGATAAATTCTAATAAAAATATAGATGCAGAGGCATCAGAACAGGTTGTTTTCAGAAATAATGTGTCTTACAGGGTTTACAGCTGTGTCCATTGATTGATCTCAAGGGCATGGAATATACAGTTCACAGGCTGCAGTATTTGGAATTCCTCAGAGTCACAGACTGAAGGGAATATTCATATTGCAAAATAAAATATGAGAGGAAAATAGTTTAAACATTAGACAAGTCACCCATCACTCAATTTAATTGTTAGCTCTTATGTCTCATGGCTCTACAAAGCTTCACTAGGTATCAACAGTGATCACTCCTGAAAGGCAGAATGAGCAAGTCTTCATCAGGTTTAGATCCCTTCATCTTAAGTAGTCCTCCAGCACCAACCCAACAGGCTTTACTCCTTGAAAGATGATACATGATCTCATTTCAAATACCTGTTTTGGTTTGTTGGTTTGTTGGTTTTTTTTATTATTATTAAAATATTACTGTAGAGAGCCACAAGAAAGATTTAACATTGTCTTAGATACTTTGAACTGAAACACACCCACACACAAGTGCTATGTAATGTAGACATACCAGTATGTTTGAGATGGAGCTAGCAGTGTGGATCTCAGTCAAACTGCTCTGTTTGGCAAGGGTTTCCTCTTGGCCTTTCCTGTCCAGAAATACAGATGCATCCTCCAGTGTCCTTCCCAGGGTTTGAATGCTCTGTGGTGGAGAAAGACTAGGAGTCCTGAGAGTTCCCATCCCACCTGGAAGGCTCTCAGCTATCCAGAATTTTGTTTTTTCAAATAAAATTTAAAAATAGATTAACCAGTCTACAAACCAGAAAACCAGCAGTTTTAGGCCTATTTCTGTAAACCCCAGCTGTTAGGTATCTACACAGGTGAGTTGCAGCTTGCAGGATGAACCACGATTTTCCATTTGGGGAAAAGAGAGAAAACATTTCTGCATATAATAAGGACACTTCTTGCTTTGCAGAAAACAGGCTTGAGAAATAGCTGCCAGAACAGCCACATTCAAACAACTTCTTGCTTTGGAAACCAAAGCTGTTACTTTCACTCACTTTACCTTAAAATCAGTAGACACATCCATTCCATTGATACTTGTTATAGTTTATATCTCTTGGCAGATAATATGTCTTGGTAAAAGCACTGCTGTTGTACTAACATAACTTAACGATTATGGGTAGGTACTTCTGCAGTTTACTTGTGCAGGTCAGGGACAAATCAGCACTCATACCGGTACATCATATCCTCTCTATTCGGTCATGTATTTATACTGAAATCTACCACCAACTTACTCATTAGATCTCATATATAGATGTTATCTTTAAATTTGTCATGTATATAATGTAAACTTCTAGTCTACGTACAAAAGGTGCTTTTCAGAGAGCTTCCAATTTAAAAGGCCCATCTAATTTTAAAAGAAAAAAACCCCACGTATTTCTGCTGAACTTCTAGCAGACTATCTCAGCAAGCAGATGACTCCTACCACACAAAGCCCAAAGATATCCAGGGCTTATATAATGAAAGAGAAATAACAGAGTTGAATCTAGTGGAGAACTGAGGTATGTAATCTTAGTGTTTTATGTAAGTGTCTTGTAGCCACATCAAAATGAATTTTCAAGCTTTAAATATTTAAGACAGAAAAAACAACACCCCACAAAAAACCCTGTAGGAAGAAATCAATTGGAACAGTTCTTTTTAATGTGTAACAGAAAAGAACCCAGATATCTGTATTACTCTAAGGCGGCACTTCAGGATTGTCTGGTGGAAAAAAACCAGTCTGATTTCTTAATGTCAGAGAAAAGCTATTTCAGTCGCTTTTCTGTGTGAAAATGGTAGCACTTGGTAACCAGTTAGGTTGATCGCAGCTGGTTATTTCCTATGGATATATCAGGACATACTGTATTGATCCTCTGTCAACTTTTCTAATTTGAAGAAAATTGTTTGACTTCAGGGGAGTACTACAGATTTCTTGAACTCCACACCTTTTGGTGTAGGGGGCTTCTTATTTATTTATGTTTAACACCAGCAACCTCCATTAATCAGCTGCAGAACACAAGCAGGATTCCAGCTGGCCTTGGCAAGATATTCTACTGGGAAGTAACCCCAGACAGCTTCACTATGGCAATTAAGCACTCATTCATTAGTAGTGTGAAAATATAAAGGCTGCCGAAGGAAAACAGACATATATCAAATCCAAACTTTTGAAGGAAGGAATTGTGTGTTCATTTCACAGATTCCCTTGTACCAAATCAATTTATTCAAACTCTGAAAGAAGGTGGCTTGAATAGCAAATGGTGGTTTGTGAAATCTAGTTTCAGTTTTACTAATGAAAAATTTCACCAAGTAACTCTCAGGAACAAATCAGGCCCACACTTCTGATCTATATATGGTCTTCCACTTCACAATTTCCATGAACATTTTATGAAGGGAATTAATCCAATATCATAGACACACTGGACCAGCTGCTATTGCAAATTGCTCATGCTGTGATTCAGAATTAAGCTACAACTTAGAGAAATTTGCAAATTATAGTGCCATTTATTTGTGCAGCTCAAGTTCTTAGGGTTAACCCTTTAAGCATATGTAGGAAAATACAGACAGAAGACTAATGTATAGGGTATGACCAATGTCCTCGGGTGAATCAGTGTCACTGAGTACAATTCTGTTGTCAAGCATCCTTAAAAAAGGATGGCTGACTCTATTCTTACGAAGACCCTGATGGTAAACAAAAGGGCTGCGTTTGTAGTCCCTTTCATGCTTTGACTCTGGAGATGATTACACTTTTAGGCTTTAAAGAGAAGTTAAATGCAACCTCTGCCAAATGTTCAGCCACTGGAGACATTAATGAATTCTGAGTTTTTCTGACAGGGATCTTATATCTATTGTATTGGAAGAAGGATAGGGCAGGACAGGATGGGGCAGAGAAGGGAAGAAAATCCTACCAAGGTTGAAGTATTTTCCATCGTATCCATTACTGATAGTGAATAGCGGAAGGGCATCAACTAAGACCTAGTTAAAATGCTTTTATTCTGAAAATCATCTTGCAGTGGTCTGAAATACTTTAAAGTAAGCTGCGGTTACACTAGCTGGCATAGAGAACCAACAGACCATTAGACAAATGAAAATTGCTGCAATGTGACAGATGTTTGACTCCATTCCTGCCTGGGGGCTGGTGTAAACCAGTAACATTAGTTCTTTTCCAGCTGGATAATATTCTTACTAGATAGTATCTCCTGCTCAGGTAATTCGGTGACTGTCCATTCCTTGTAGGCCACTGGAATGAAAGAAAGGATCAGTCTAGGCAAAGAATAATTAATCTTATTAAAACATACCAAAACACAACAACTTGAACTCATGACATTAAAACAAGATTGAGTGTCCAGAAGTAAGCACTTTTATCCCCGTGGCATAGTTGTTAAAAGACTTAAAAGAAAATCAACAATTAAGAATGAGCAAAATTTCCTAGCAACTAATTTGAAGTATGCAGAAGTATTCTAGGTCAGCAGTAACAAATCTGACAAGGTAGGGTAGAGAAAATTGTGCTGAAGTGTATTTGCTCTGTAGTAAATAAACAAGCCATTCAGTAACAATTATTTGGGAATATTTCCTAAGTCAAATACATTTTACTTGACATAGTGAAATAAAACTGCTAGCATACAAATGTTTTGGTTTATACATGTGGATTTCCTGAGTGAAATCCTATACCTGTATCTTCCATCTCAGTATGTTTATGACCAAATACATTCAGTAGTCACATTAAAAGGCAAAATTCTTATTATTCACTGCAACAACCCACTTCTTACTGTAAAATCAGTAATTATTATTTATGATAGTTTTAAAACTCTTCCTTTAGTATGTGACTAGTACAAGAAGACCTGATGTGTTTCACAAATATATTCCAGCAACTAAGTTCAAACGAAATGTTGGAAACTTTTTTTTTACTGAATCCTGCTGTAAGCAGACAACAGAAAAAAAAACTCCTCTCCCTCTCCTCAGCAGCCATATAGACTAAATACTTTATAAGCCTTATTCTAGGTAATATTGCTCTCAAGTTACAAAAAAATTAACCACCCATTTGCAGTCAAAAGTAGCTTATGTTCACTGGTACAGAACCACACTCATTTTCAGACTACTAGGCACATGTGTAACTACATAAACTATACAATTATAAGGCTGTTCTTTGGAAAGTAGTATTTGAAGAGTAACAAAACTCATAGTTTATTTGACCTGCATATAAAACCATTGAAGTATAATACATTTATCATATTAAAAATGCATTATTAAAATTTTAAAGCAGGTGCAGTTACTCAATAAGCTAATGGTATAGTCTGAAGACTCCACTAGAGATTGTATTGTTGAATTCCCATTGGGATAAAACAGAAAGAGGAAAACAGAGGGAAGGAATTGGAGTGACCTTGTACCAAGGTGCTAGTGCCTGATCCTACGTTTCTGGTAGGCTGTGGTTGAGCTCCACTCTGAGGATCTTTAAAGCACTGCATTTTCAGTGCTGCGAGGGGGTGCATGCTAGAAGTGAGCATGAAAAAACCAGCAGTCACTACAGAGAAATACATGTGTGTGACTATGTGTGTTAGAGTGCAGCTCTTCATATCACTAAGTCTGATGAAAGAAAAAAATGAATACATGTTAATGGGAAAATGTTAAGAAACGGAGCAAGTGAAAATTTCCCCTATTATTTAGATGGACTCACATATATATGTAAAATTAACTTGATTTGGAAAGAAGGTGAATAAGTGACAGTATTTAGAGTTTATGCAGTGTAGAAATCAGTGGCCTCCACAAAGCAACATCTGTGTTTTCAAGCAGTTCTGTCTTTTTTAAGATCTCCAAATATTTTTCATATAACTAATCATTTAACTTTATTCTAATTTCTCAAAATGACGATTTGTTTGTTTTCAAAGATACAAGACTGTCATCAGATGACACTTGTCAATACTCCCTTTGACTATGTCTGTTTTAGCCAGTAGTTTAGCACAGTGGGAGTGGATAAATAGGTCAGGGCTCGTTTTGCTGGACATCTCCCCTCTTCGAAGTTCAGGATTTTCTCCTTTGGACTGGACTTAATCTGAAAAGGAATTTATCTTGTTCACATCACACCATGGTGCAAATGGACTCAAGCACAGAAAGCAGGGAAATTTGGGGTATTCACACCTAAACTGTACCAGGAGGACAATGCTAAAGTAATCACAGCTCTTGATCTCAGAGGGAACCACTGTTGTGTGAGTTTCCATTGCACATGAAACTAAAGTTGCTTGATTTAGATGATTGTTAAACCTTTGGTGGCTTGACCAATGAAAATCTGAGGGAGTGTCTCTGTTCATGTCATATTTTTGAAGGTAAGAAAAGTAGATGTGGGATTGAGGGAGAGAAATGGCACAAGACTGACAGTAGTAGGAGAGCTACCAGGCAGATGGATTCTTTTCAGAAAAAAAAATTTTAAAAAAGATGAAGCTGAAAAGCTGCATGGAATTGAAAGCTGCATTTCAGTTCAGCCTGCACTCAATGTATAGGTATTTAAATACCCATGGGTTTTCAAGGTCTGCTTTATTTAAGAGAGAACTGCAAGGATGTAGGCCACTTAGTACCAGGTAACATTAATGGTTTTATTCACAGATAAAGTTTATAAATAATGAAGTGGCCAGCTCTAAAAAAACCCAAGAAACGTGTCTATCTTTTGTTCATTTTTTAGGGTAGTGAAGTCCTCAGTGGGAAATGTAAAGTGAACTTTAAACAAAAAATAGAACTGGACTGTCCACCATGTGATAGAAAAATCTGGGTCCCTCTTCTACCTCTTCTGAAACAACTGTCCTCTCTCAGAGATGAAAAGCTTTTTGGGTCCTTTTTGTTCAAACACGCCTAAACAGGCATGGGCAGAAGTAGTAAATTAAGCACAGAATTATATTATTCATGTACATGCATGTATGTATTATGGAAATTGTCTCCTCCACTGAGCAAAGCTTTGTCTTGGAATAGTTATGGATATATACTTTCTGAGTATATCAGGTTATACTGCTTACAGCACCATCACATTGTGTATGAAGAGACAAAACTGAGACAGGCTTCACAGACTAAAATCATACTGCTGAAAAGCAGTGTGTTGACTGCTGTTTAACCTAAACATAACCTGAAGGCCTGCAAAGGAAAACATTTTTGAGGTGAAAATTCCTTAAACATAGTTGGCACATGTGCCCCAAACATGAAAGTATCTGAGGTATACATACCTGAACTATACACAGCCTTACGGCGGATTGACACATGCATATTCACAGTGATACCTTCCCTTAGTTTCCCTATCTCTTTCTTCATATAAAAGTATTATTCAAGATTCAAACTAAATGATGTGATACAGGTTGGAATATCCCAATAAACTTATACTTTTAAAAGAATACAGCTGACTTCTATAGAAGCAGATAAACTCCCAGTCCAATTAGAAGTTCAGATAAAGATCACTAGTATATTCAATATGATATATGTTTCTTGAATGTCACTGGCAAAATACACAGCAAATTAACCCAGAACTCATTATGATTTTGGAAGCCGAAACTGTCATTCATTTTCTGCCATTCAAACAGAGAAACTTAGTTTGGTATGCTCTTAAGTTTTCTATCAACATAAAATGAAATAGTTAATATTTCAGCATTTGCTGTTCATTATTCACTAAGGAAAATTATCTGGTCTATAATTTATCATTGATGTTCTATTTATGTACTGTGAGTGGTTGTCATGGTTTGTTTTTCATCTTTCAAAAAATAAAGATGAACTAGTTCTTTTGTTGTTATCCACAAATGAAAGAATGAAAGCTTGTTCTTCAGGTTCTAAATCCACATGTTTTCAATGACAATATATTTCACTTTCAAGAGAAGTCACCTTCATTGTGAACTTTTCCTAGTTCATGGTTTAAGTAATTCATTAGATAGTGCATTTGGGGGAACACTACATAGTTTACTGCTTGATCCAGAAAAGTTGCATTATATTTTTATTATGTTTTCAATGAAGTTATGTATTCTTATACATAGAAAGTATTTTTACATATTTTTGTCATGATTTTTCGAAGTAGAAACAAAGTTTTATAGACAGATACCTCTGTTCACAACTCAGTTTTTGTAATTGTTACTCCCTTTGACTTACAGTATTATTCTTACAATACTTTGTTGGGGAAAAAAAATCCACGAGGTGTTCAAATTCATAAACACAGATAAATTTTGCAGTGCATACAGAAAAAGTGGATGAATACTCTTACCACAAGTTGGTGTCCATAGGTTTAGACACATGTGTAGAAAACTTGAGAACAGTATCTCCTAAGAGTGACATTGCAATGCAATGCCTACTCAGGGGCTTATGCATCCATGCCCAGAGAAATATTAGGTTTTTCAAATTACAGCCTGTCCACAGAAATCTGGAAGATGTGGTGTAGAAAGTGCAGAAGTCCACTTCCTTTCTGGAAGGAAGTAGCCAAAGGAAGGGGATACCTGAGGAATTGAAAAGGTACCATTTGCAGATGTTATTATGAACTAAAGTCTTTCCTCTTGTATTTGTCACTGATCATATAGAGCACTCTGTCTACCAATTCCACTTCCTCTTTCTGATCTGTAGAGCAGTTTTGGATAGATGGGAAAAGTTTTTAGGTGCTAAACAAAAACAAAACAAAAACAAAAACAACCAAACCAAAACCACAAAACTGAGTTCAGTCAAGAACTCGAGTCGAGATCAACTCTGACTATGTCTTCCAGTGACCTACTTTAACTGCATGCAAGCTCTAAATTACCTAATATGTGTGGACATTACCAGCACTGAATCCCAAGGGTAAGGTCAGTGGTGCTTACCATGATGATGTTTACCACAGCCCACCTGTATGATCACTCATGTTGTAGCAGGGGATTGTTCAGACAGGAGGGTCAGGGCTGATCCATGTCTGAATTCCTACACTAAAAGTTACTGGGAGATATGCTGAAATAAGAAGCCAGCCCATTAGATTATATGGCTCACTGGTGTCTCAAATCGCTTTATTCATTGATGAGGTGTGAGACTGGGCAGTGATTGACAAGCAATTGCAGCAACAAGTTGGCATTTTTAGAACAGCATTTAGAGAATGATTTAAAAGTGTTTGACATTGTATTTGAGTATGGTTGATAATTGGTGATAACAATTGATGATAACACTACCAACACGCCTCTTTTCTTTAAGCATTCAAGATGTATAGCAGTTAGGCATGTTAGTGACTTGTTTCAGGAAATACAGACAAAAGTGGACGTCTCAAGCAGAAAGTGAGTCGACCCCACTGGGAAAAACAATCTGTTAGGAACCCAAAACTCTTGGCAGGCAGCCCAGACCCATATCTTTTCTTAGACACAATTCTTCACAATGAGCAACTGAAGGGAATGTTAATGGAAAGGAAAAAAACTGGATTGTTATACTAAAGCTTTTTATTTGAGACCTTAAGTAATTGCTTACAGACATCTTAGTAACAAGTCAGGGCATTTACCTGTGCTTCAGTAAACAGTAAAACAACTACAAAAATAGCATATTCATTAATCTCTGGGGTAGTAGAATATTATGATCTTCAATTTCACTGTATGTTTACAGTATCCTTTGCAACACATTTGTGTATCACACACACAAGACTCATTTTGGAACACATAGAATTCCGTCTTGAAAATTACAGTATTAACTTCCTCTCTGCATAAGGAACTAGTTTAACTGGGTGTGTAGCATAGATTTCACAATGAAGGTACTATAAAAATTGAATTTAAAAGCTCAAGGACATCAGATTCCATACCACAAGTGTCGAAGTTTTAGAATGTCACAACACAAATTCCAGAGTGAGTTCAGCACAAATTCTGTGCAATAGACCAATATCATAACAATCTTTCCCATAAAAATATTTGGCAACAAATGCATCCTAGCAGGTCTCACAATCCCTATGCAACACAGCACATTATTTGGATTGGAAGCATTGTGTAGTAACTGTGGCACACCCTGTGTATTTAGCTGAGATTCCTACTTTTACTCACACAATAGATTTTTTTCTCTTCGTATTTATTCAGTATTACTTACTTCAAGGGTGGCTTTTCCTTGTCTTTCAAATAGTTTTTGTGGATGTATATTAGTACACAGTAATGTTCTGAAATAGAATAAGTCCTCCAAAGTGATGCGGTTATGGGTTATAATGAAATACAATTGCAGACTGTATTCTGTCCCTAATGGGCTGAACATGGATTCTACTGTCCTATTTTACAGTTAAATAATGACTGGACTCCTTGCTAATGAACTCTTATTTTATTATCAGTGTAGTTTACATTCTGATGATTTGTAGTTTTTGTGATTACTATAGGCTTTTTGTATTAGGAAAATAAATTTTCATTGTTTAGGGTTTTTTTTTTGTTTTTTTTTAAAAATGTTTGTAAATTTATCAGTGGTGGCAAATTCTTCTGCAATTCAGATTTGGTAAATAGTGTCTACAGCATTTTTCAAACAACAAACAAATAAGAAAACACCTTCATTTTAATGTTGATTTAAACCTGCCTCATATATGGCCATTTTTAATAATATTATTGGTAACATCTAATTCGAACACTGAGAGGAACTGAGGTACTTACTAACTATTCTGCTTCTAAAACTCTGGAGAAGAGAAGGGAGGGAGGAAAGACTGTACTTGAAATTTAATTTACTCTTTTGCAAATATGTGCTACTCTATTTTCTTTTACTTGGAACTTCATAATTTTTTTGTACTTATCATTACGACAAGTAAAGACAAATCATTGCCTCTGTTATATAAATGGGGAATTTAGGCAAAGAGAGGGATAGAGGGATTTGTTCAAGGTCACCTGAGCACTCTAAAATAATGCTGGAAAATGAATTTTTCTAGTCCCAAGTTAACAAGTTATTAAATCACATTTCCTCTCAGTATGGTATTATGCTCCAATTTGAATTTGGGGGGCCTATAGACTATTTTTGCTACTTTTATTAAGAAGGCATGCAGAAAGATGGAAAGGAATCAAAGAAAAATGTTAACAATGAAAAAAAGATCTTCCATTATTGCCAAGGTGAAAAAAATGCACCATAAATGTGTTTCATTTTATATGACAGAAAAGACAGAACTACTTGATAATGCCTTATGGCGTAAGTTTCTCTGTGCAGCAGAAAAATGTTAATTCTCATTCTCTCAAGGATGCTACTAATGTGTATTGGTTTACTACCATGTATGGAGGCACAAATTCCTTTTCAGTCTGACGTTTGGTAATCAGCGTTAGTCTAAGCATGTCAGTGATCCGCGTTCAAAACAAGGAAGTAAATTGCAACAAACAGATGTTATTTTGCTACCTAATAATGAGGCCTTATTTAAACATAGCAGGGCACCTGAAAGCACGTGGGTGTGAATTCCCCTCTGAGAAGAGGGACAGATCAGTTTTGTTTCCCACCTTTTCCCTCCCTTCACAGGAATGAGGTGTCACCACCTGGCTGACAGTATATGGACACAGCCCTCACTAAACAAAAATCCTTTTCCTATTCAGAGCATCCTAAGGCTAATCAAAGTACACACAAACTTTTCTTCTGCTAATGATGTGTTTGTAACAAATGTCCAGGAAACTTTGGGTTTGGGAGGAGAAGAGAAGGTGTGCAACCTTGTATATTAAACATTAAATATTTGAACATGTTTGCCTTTCCTTTGTCATCTTACTTTTTATATGTCATTTGCTTTCTGACAATGTGAACTGTATTTGAGGTCTTGTCAAGCCCTGGTTGTGTTTTTACAGAACTGTGTGGACACAGATGGTGACCATAGATGCTTCTCAAGGAGCTGGGAGGGAGATTATTTCTTCTCTTTTTCTTAGAGGAGGAACTATACCATCTTACATGCTACAGATTTGGTTTTCTGATGTAGAGCTAAATCCTATTTTTGAAGAAAAAAAAAAAAAAGAAAGAAAAATAACTTGGTTCAGTTCTATGAATAACTGGGCACTTATAATTTAACAGCCCAGTTCTGATCCAAGTAAAATAGTAATTCCCTTGAAGTCAGTGAAATGGTGCTGGATTTACCTCAGGGCAGAATTTGGCCCCCACTAGTGATCCAGCTATTAATAGCTTTGCATTGAGAAAAATCATTGAATAAAATAATTACCTGTCTTGTCAGTGGAACCTTTCTTTCTTTCTTTCTTCCTTTCTTTTTTTTTTTTTTTTAATGTCCTACATAAAATCCTTAGACCAAAATTCAAAGCTATGTAGAATAAATTAATTAATTGGGGAATTAATTGGGCCATGTTGCCTTTTTTAAAACTAAGCTGTGTTTTAGTTATATTTTGTTATGTGCCCAGAGGCTCCTGGGCATGGATGGCCTATAAATACAAATGGATAGCATATTATTATTAATAATAAAGGTACCACAAAGTAGTTCTGCTGCTTTTCCCATACAGCTCTTAGAGCAACCACGGTGGAGCAGTAGTGAAGAAACAGCTGGGGCTGTGAGAAGGAGTTATGGAGAAGATTGTTTTGCCAACAGAGAGGACTACGTTTCAACTCATTGTTTTTACCTCCTTCAGCCTCCTCCCCAGTCCTTCACAGACTTTTCATCTTTGTTAGTGCTTGGCAGCATATGGTAGCTCCCATTTCTACCCTGCTTGCATTCTCTCTGATGTGATTCCTGAAGGAGCTGATGTCAGGCAGCTCCTCCTTCCAAGGTCTTCTCTTCTCTCCGGCCTGACAATCCTCCTGTCTACTTTGCTTAACCTCAGCCCCACCACACACATACATGCTGCATGGAGTGCAAGCCTGATCTTTTATCTTTCATTCTTATCTCTCTTTTTAAAGCTACATGTTTTATTGTTTTTCCAGACTGTATGAAAGTACATCTTACATACTTTTTAAAAAATACTTTAAAAGAATCTTTTGACTTTACCAATTCATGATGTAAAAACCCGCCTGGCATTTTGACACCAAATGATTAAAAGCCTTTCTTGGTATTTTACAAGCAAATATGAATTTTAACAAGATACGTAAACTTAGAGAAATGAAATATTCTATTGTTGTCTGATGCTAAACTAGCTGTCAAGTTTGAGACACTTGCAGTTAGTGTAAGGAATGATTAGAATGAAGGTATCTTAAAAAGAAATACAGGCCAGGTTTTACTTATGTGTTGCAGATATAAAATTCATAGATTTATAGATTCTTTGGATGACAGCAGCAATAAAGCGGTGATTTTGTTCTGGGGTTTTACATTCTGCTTCACAGATTAGTATGCATTGTATGCCTACATTTGTGTCTCAAACATATCAGTTCTCAAGGTACTTCCAAGTTAAGGTGTGGGAGGAATTTTGCTGAAAACATATGTCATGTATACTGGACAAAATAACTCAAAAAAAAAAAAATAATATTTTTTTACAGGCTTTTCAGAGGAAATAGTGAGAGAAGAGTAAATGGACCCAAAGTGTCAGTGGAGAGAGGAGCTGAGAGGTCAGGAGCCTAAATGGCTTTCTGAAAGGGATGTGGGAAAGGAGTGAGAGGGATGGACCACTGCTTAAAAATGCAGATGGAAGGAATAAGGCCGATGATTAAATGAAAGGACCTGGATGAGCTGTCAGAGGTACACTGAAGTAGTAAGAGACAGTGAGACCTCTTTACCTAAGAGTAGGGAACAGTGACAGAACATGGTTGAAATAGCATTGATATTCTTCCCTCACCATCCCTCCCTTTTTATCTGCTTTCTAATCACTGTGAAGAATGCTAGCACCCTATATGTCACCCAGGCTCATAATCCCAGTGTCACTGATGACTAAGGTATCATTAACCTTCTAGCAATGTCTTCAACAAGTCTAGCAGTTTCTTTTTGCATAATATTTCTAACATACAAATTTTACAGTCACTCAGGTAGCCATGATGTTGATGCTTATGGTCTCAGCAAAGTCAAAAGACCTTTTCTTTGATCTTGACAAACCCTACTATGGCCTGTTTGTAGCCCTCTGAAGTTCTGCATTTACCTAGCTCATCAATTTGGCTAGCTCTTGGAATTCTTCAATGGCTCCCTTATCTCTTTTCAATGGAAGTTTAAGTATTTCCTTTAATCTCCAAAGCCCTGCACAATCTTCTCTTTCATTAAATTCTCAGAGGTTGACCAAAGGTTCACACTGTACTATGCTTTTCAAGAAACTAGCTCATCATACTTACAAATATGGTTTTACTGTTTCCTTGTATTCCCATATCTGTCAGTATCTGCATGTGATCCACCTATATCTTGTAAGCACTATTTGATGGATCTAGGATTTTTGTGCCATTTTTATATATAGGGCTTATCACACTGAAGTGCTCATAAGTGCCTGAAGTTCTTAGTCAGTATTTTACTATAATTATAATTTCCATACAGTAAAATATTGTATCATGCAGTACAACAATACAACAACATTTAACTCTATGGTGTAACACCAAATTTTGGTGCTGTCTTTTTGGCTTATGAATAACACTGTCTCTATGCCTGTAAGGGAAGCATGATGGGGGCCAGAAGATTACTTGGATTCATTAATATTAAAATGCTATATTACAACAGTTCAGTTGAACCAAAATTTGCAAGCAGATATTCAGCACTTACAACTTTGTTATGTTAGTCCTAATTGCTCCGAATGCACCTTTATACCAGGTGGTGTTTTGAATTGTGTTATTTTCATATTAGTCTCATCTTAAAATGCCAATCTTGAACAATCTAAGGAGCTTGGTGCTAACATTGGATTTCCCAAGCTGTGATGTTAATATCTAAGACAGACCATACCTGCATTTGTGTACTCCTTTTAAATAAGATTTTTCTTCACAGTTATGCAAGCTCATCTTCTCAGACAAGTTCAGAAACTGGACCAAATGAACAGCTGGAAGTAAAATACTGTTCCATGTCTATGGATATGAAGGAATCTGATCTAGGAAATTCAGTGTTGCTCTCTTTGTATGCATGGAAAATCCATTTTTGTGTTTATGACCAAAAAATATTGGAACACTTTATATATTACATTTCTAGTTTTCCTTGTGAGGTATTGCAAGTTACATTATAAAGACTGTAAAATGAAGAGATCAGGATGTTGAATGAGTGTATGGGGGTGAATGAAATTTGGGGGATGTTTCACTCCCTCATATAGGCAATTTAAATCTAAGCCAACACCACAGTGTTTATGGACATATATCCAAAGTATCTCTAAATGTTAGCTTGAGTTCATATATCTCAGGGAAACATTTGCAAATCTTACACTAAGAGGAGCTGGTATCTGATAACTGTCTGCAGCATCCTACCCCAAGGTTAATTCTCTGGCTCTAACTTGAGAGCTGCCAGTATTATCCCATATCAAAAAAGGGAGAGGAAAAAAAAAAAAAAAAGTAAAAGGTCAAATATCTCAGTGTTCTTATCATTAATGGAACGTGTACATCAAGCCACTAGCATATATTCCTTTCCTTGACCTCATTCTGCATCACAACTCTACACATCTTTTCAAAACCTGGGATTTTTGTCTGTTTGGGAAACAGTAAAACCTGTGTGAAGAGGAATGTGAGGCGTTACCTTCAGACTAGGTTTAAATTCATAGTTGGCCTGATTTTAGTTTATAAAATTCCTTTGGGAAACTAAAATTTAATATGGGAAGGTGTGTGTAATGTAACTATTATAAAGAACTTCAGACATTTCTTCTATATCCTGGAAGATAGGTTTTGAATTAAGCAGAATGCAGGCAATAAAAATGTTACCAAAATGATTAGCATAAGTAACTGAGAAAATCTGATTATAAGAAGGCAAAGTAGTTTAACACATGACCACATTCATAAGTATGAAATATTATAATTCTATTGTCTATTCTTTCTGTGAAAAGTTAGCTCCTTCAGGAATGTCTTAATGAATAATAAAATTGACTTGATTTTCCCACTGCAGTCAACTTTGCTGTCAGGCTATTAATGATTCATAATGACTGTATGCTTAATAGTTTTATGCCAGATAAAAGCCATCCAACAGAAGCAAGTAGCCAGTGTCACTTTTGCAACTGCTCTCTTGATATTTTCAGTAATATTGGTAAAAACAATCTCTAAAAATGCAGAACAGCTGAGTTACAAGGGGAAAATGGTTTTAAATCACTCAATAACATCAGTGCTGAAGTCATATAAAATTGTTTATTACATTACCTCTGCTGTAGAATAAAACACAGAGGACTACGTTGCATGCTGTTCATAAAAAAATGGCATATTTTCCTATTCATATCATTTCATATTCTTGGATATTTTATTTTCATAATGCAGTGATTTGGATAACACAACTAGCCAATGCTTACATGAGACTACAATGTGTACTCTGAGAATAGCTGAGCAGAATAACACTCAAATCAGTTCTGCACAAGATGATAAACACCCAGACTCCTCTGAAGCTGTAGGAGTTTATCTACTGTATATGTAAATGTTTTTCTTTGCTTTGAGGAAAGCCTTTGCAAGAACAATGTCCTTTTACAAAGGTCTAAAAATGCATGTGAAAGCCAAACATAATAACATTGTTATTCTGCCACTTATTAACAGAACAACGGGTCTTACAACAATTAGATATGAATATTGCAAACTGAATTTAATATTAAGCTGTCTTTGAAATGCCACTTTGCAGCAGGTTTTAAAATGCTTAAAGCACAGCAGGAGGCTAACTCCATCTTCAAATATTAAATCAAAACCTTTTCTTAACCTGATAAATCTTTCTGAAAGCAAGTTCTCCTATTCAAGAGAGAATTATTAAACTATCAGGCAAGAAAACTAAACCTCGCAGCCTATTCTTGGCACATGGTGTGTACCCACAATGATTAAAAACAATAATGAAAAGGATTAATAACATTTTAGAATAGTGTCTGAGAACATTCTTAACCAAACACAGGGTATAAACTGCTAATAAGTCCAGTGAATTGGAAACATCACATACTCAAACATGGTCCCACTCTCTCAGCTAGAAACCTCACGTTAAATACAAGTCCATCAGAAACGCTGCGTTCACTGATCCCTACAGCCAGTTACATGCCATTGAAAAGATCAAAGATCTCTAGGAAATGGTAAATGCAAGGGCACCTCACTGGAGAACATCATAGAAGAAACATAGAGACACATTCTATGCTTGAATACCTGCTCCGAATAGCGGCAGGAACTGTATGCAGTCTTGATATATTTGGTCCATATTGGTGACAGAAACCACTTATTACGCTATATAAAACAATATATCTCACAGAATTCTGTCCAATCCACTTTTTAATGTCCCAAGTGAAAAAGCTTCCCTTGGAAGGTAGCCTAATAGAGACAATTGGCAGGAAATATACCTGGTTATTTTGGCTGCATTTATCTTTTTTTTTTTTTTTTTTTTTTTTTCCAGCCTTAGCTCAGTTGCTCCAGGTTTTGTATCAGCCAACTCTTTTCCATCCCTGGCAGTTCCAGGACATTTTTAATGTCTTATGTTTTTCCTTTAAACATCGCTACCTATGTCTCCACATTTAGCTTACTAATTTCCACCCCCGCTACACAGTGTCAATAATTTCCTGTTCCCTAATTACTTTGGCTCTTCCCAAACTGTAATTCTGATAATGAGATAACCAGGAAGGAATGCAGTACCATGGATGGAATCACTCTAGAGTCCTAGTGAAAAGGAGTACTGTCTTCATTCTCCGTAGTGAGGTGCTTCATTACAGAACAGTTGGTATTTTTTAGCTATCACATCACAGTTCAATTTCACATTTTATGTGCTTCTTCACCCCAAATAAAATCCTTTTAGTTTCTGTTTTCTGTATGGTATTGGTATTTCAGATTATTTTGCTTGTGTTAGTTCACATCAGCTCAGCATGTAAGTGTCTTTGCTGTTTTCTATCCTAATCTCTATGGGATGCCTTTTATTGCTCTTTTGTCCTTGTCATTAATCCTTCCAATGAATTTAGTGTGTCTTCCAAATTATTAATGTAAAGGTTAGATAGAAGACTGAACCTAAAACCCACCAATATTCCATAAGATATTTCCCCATATCAGAAAAAAATTACATCAATTAGTTGTCTCATACATAAATGTCATGCAGCTCATAATTCACATGATAATGATCCTGGCTGAAAATATTTTCTATGCTGTTTTTTTGTATATGAAACTAAAATTTGCATGTATTTCATCTACTGCTGTCTTTTCTTTCCTTTGGACTATTTCCATAGATACACAATATTTCTCTGTGATTACTCTGCATATGTGACCTCAAGCAACCTAACACTGTTGCTTCCAAATTAAGATACAGGCAGGCACATGTCTTGGAGGAGACTCTGGATTTGCCTCTCAGCTGGTATCTGCTGCATCCCAGGTGAGAATGATGCCAACTGAGGGATTTTTGGTTTGTTTCAGAGAAGTTTTTTTCTGTAGGGAGGCACAGTCTGAGTTATACAGCTGTGCTTTTGGTGGCCACATACTGGCCAAGCTTGTGTGGTTGTGTGGGGGCTTCTTTACATCTGCTCCAGGTATAAACTCACCTGCTTAATTTTAGGCTGGAGCAGAGGAGATGTTTAGGCAGTCAACAGTGATCTCATCTGGGGGGAAGTGGAAATAACAGCAGCATGTTTTATAACCCTGGTCACGTGGAATAAATATCAACACACAACTGAACTAATTTTCTCATGATAAAGATCTTTTGAATGAAGGGGGTCAAGAGCACTCAGGATCCTTGAAAAAGGGCATTATGCTCAGGATTTAGGGCTTCACTGGTTCTCATATACACAAATACAGACTCATGCAGTGCCTGTACCTTAATAATCTTAGGAATGTATAAACTTCAGCAAGCTGCCTCCACTTCCTGTGTCAGTAATATAGCTGTATAAATATTTAATCCCATTTGATTACAGTATTGCATGCTCGTGAATAGGTACAGGAGGCTGTTAGGATGTATCTTCCCCTCAAGTATCCCTCTACTTTCTCTATAGTGTGTGTCATGTTGATATTCTTTATAAACTCTTTGTATTTTCTTTGAAATTCCCTGACTCGTGAAAACATATTGTTTGTATTTGTTTTTACCTCTTCATTTTATGTTCTTCAAAGTGTCATGGACTGTCTCTCAAGAGCTAAGCTAGCAGTTTTTAAGTTCTCTGTCTCCTCCTGTGTGGTGTTCTGCAGTGGAAGTCCATAGTAATTATTTTTATTTATTTGTCTATATATATTATTTATTTGCATATAACTATGCAAAAGATGTTGCTATCACAGTAGTCGTCCCATCTGAAACCGGCATTGGGACTGTGTTTTGACATATGATGTTACTCTCCAGTACCTTTTCTTTTCATCTCTCCACTTGAGAGGACACATTCAATTTTATTTCTTTTACAGGAATCACTCCAGTCTGTTTCAGCAGAGCCCACCATTTCAGAATTAATATATACACTTCATTTGTGCTGTTTGTTTTTTACAGATATTTACAAACACTTCAGTTCATCGATACCTTATGTGTTTCAGTGTAATTCCAACTTCCTCTATACTTTCTTCTGTGAGACTTACAGTGGATGCAGTACGACTCCTTGCAAATATCAGGTCTGATTTCAGGACTACCATTCCACTTTCTTCCTACAATCAAACCAAGCAAATCCAAGCCCAACCAAATAAAAGAGCATTTCTAGAACTCTCAAATTTGAATGAATTTCTTTTGTTACTTTTTGTTTAAATTGAAGCCGAAATAAGGCAACCAAGTTTCTTACCCATATATTTATTGTCAGTCTTTTATAGTCTCTAGTGCTGACCACTCCCTTTTCATATCCACTCCTATTACAAGAAGGAAAGCTTGCCATCATTAATATTGGTCTATTTTCAGTTCTCTTCTAAAACTCCTGAATTTACTCTGTTTACACTCCGTAAAACACAATCATGTGTGTCTCAGTTCTTTTGGAAATTCCCTGGCGTTATTTAGGAAACTTCTCATTTTTATTATAACATCATTAGTGGGATATCTGGAGGTGGATGACACTACCCTTTCCTGGCTGAACGCAGAGTCACTTTTTGTTTTGTGAAGGGTTAACAGAAGGACTAGATGTCTCTTTTTCTCTTTCAGCATTCGTCTTTTCACTATTTTGGGGGCTCCTGTTGTTTCGCAAAGTTGTGTCAATTTGATTACCTTTTCAAATACACAGTATATATTGGAGTTACCAAGTTTAAAATGTTCTATATGCAATCTCTTGATTTCCCTTTTTGGGAACTATCATCTCTCATTTCTTGACTCACCACCTATCTTAATGCTTTTTGGTCATCATCATGCCATTTGTCTGGTTTGGCTTCCTTTGCCTTTCCCACATTCTTCAACAGTCTTGTAAGTCTCTGAACCACTGTGTCTCAAAGGAAACCAACAGATACAGGTGGGGTTGACATTCACAACATTTAGCCTTCTCTCATCAAAAAGGTAGTTGCTTAGCCTAATTGAAATGTCTTCATTTCCTCTGCTGACTCGGAGAGAATGACACTTCCGACCTGTGACGTAATCCATCCATGTTTCTAAAGGAGGTGGAATAAAGCAGTTTCTGAGGAGATTTGCTCTGGACATCTCCAGCTCTTCCGAGAGAATGGCGACTGTCTTTATCTAGATGCCTTCGTTACAGAGAACTGAATTTAGAAGAGGCAACTTTTAGGCTTCCCCTTTTTCTAAAACCTGACATTCAGCAAAACTTACCCTATATAGCAAGACACAAATATGTTCTCTCATGTATTTGAAATGTACTGTCTGTCATTTGACAAAGATTTTTTAAAAAGGTAGACAGCTGTAGTGCAATCTGCCAGATGAACATCAGCATTCATTAATTCACCTTTGGAGTTCTCATTCTTTTCCTCACTTCCAACCTCCTGTTCCCATCTTCTGGAAGCAGGGTGTCTGGCAACAAAGTAGAAATATTAAATCCTGAAATAGTCACAAAATAACACACTGGGTGAGCCAAAGTATGAAACAGAAATGAAAGTAATAAGCATTTTGTTTTCTTCTGTTGGGGATAAATCACAGTTTGTCTGTTTTGTGTCATTTGTGGTTATGGTATTAGATAGACTTGGTTAAATAATGTTTTTCAGCAACATATGGGGCCACAGTTCCTAAGCAGTTTAGTGTTTGGTAGCTCTTAGGTGTCAGCTGTGATGGATTTGATATGGGCAGCAGTGGTGGAATTTACGTGAGTGGGAGATGTGTTCCAGCATCTTGGAATAGGAACGTCTTAAAACACTGATATTCTGAACAACTGTTTTAACAGTCTGATTATCATATGTACATGTGTAGCACCATAACACATTTACTTAGTGAAAATAGTAATTCAGTTGTCCATGGTGTATAACTTTAACCATTTAGGAGTTAAAGTCTACATGACTAGGTTATAAAAGGTATCCTTTTCCAGCGAATAGAAAAACAACCATCCAAACCACAATTCACTGCAGGTGCCACACATGCAAAGTGAGATGAATTGTCTTCCAGGGATGCTGTCTCCATCAAATATGGAAAAATCCAACATTTAAGTACTCAAAGTTAAAGGGAATAATCACCATGCTATTTAAAAAAAAATTAAAAAAAAAAAAAAAAAATAAATGTCTGAGCAGGGAAGGGACTTTTGTGACCAGTATTTGTTTCATGTACATATGGTTTTCAAGCCTGTGAAAAGGCTGTTAAACTAAAAGAAAGATAAGATTTCATGTATCTTTGACATGTTGTCTGTTGACTGCCCTGACAACCCTCCTTTGCAGTGGTTTTATTGCAGGACTGTTCCAGAACCATCTCCATCAAGCTTCTGTTCTTTACTAGGAGCAGACACTGAAGATTCTGGCCTTGCAGAACTCAGGATGAAAGACATGCAATGCAGTTGGTGCTCCAAATGAGCAAATTAAAAGGTTAAACAGTCATTAGATAGAGAGGTAAGGTAAGCCTGTTACAGCTCATTAATATTTCAATAGTACCACTATACGCAAGTGGATCTCCAATTCAGTCCAGGTCAGTTGCCAACAACCACAAACCATGTGAAGGGAGAAACCCACAGTGGTTAGGTGTCACACAAGGAGAGACACTGAAAAAAAAAAGTCCTCACTTGTCATGATCACAAGTTTACTGAGGTTAGAGGCAGAGAAGCACCAGAGATTGACACGTATTCTTCTCTCTTTTATAAGGGATCTCCTCTGGATCGACAGCTGCTCCAAACACTATGCTGCTGGTAAAAAAGAGCAGGTGCTGAAGAAAGGAGTGAGAAGTAATGCAGACATCTGTTTGGTTGGGTCTCATGGAAGTTCTATATAAGCCACTTGGAACGCACAGGCAAGCCTTGAGCAAACATTTCACTGATGCAGCCAAGTGACATCTAGAGATTCAGTACATTGGACTGAGAAATATCCTTGCCTCAGCAGCATTTGTTTATAACTTAAGCATAATGTATGATGCAGCTTCTGAGCTGTGTGATTTATCCAAACATCTAAAAGAAAGACATAACATTGCCAGAAGCTTATTCTGGGGTGTCAAAGCAGATTCAGGTTTTTGCATCAATGGCTGACAATCCTGGCTCTTTCACTGAGGAGGCTGTCAGTGCTTTTCAGAACATGTTCTTTTAAAAAACTAAAAATCTCTGCACTAGGGAACATGTCTTAAAAGCAGTTACGGAGAATTTTCAGGAAGTTTTGAAAATAACATATATTGCGAAACGCTGTTCACAGGAGCATTGAAAATTAGCACTGCTCTGTATAGTGTTTCTTGCTGAAAATCACACAATGTGATTACCTACCTCTTGATAGGAGGTGTCAGCTCCTGCATTACCACCAAATTCTGACCTGGATAATTACCTTCTGCTTATCTAAATTCCCCTCACATTTTCAGCTGAATAAGATCTATTGTTTCGATTTACACCCGAAAATGCTGAGAAGTGCAATGTTAGTGTACTTGTAACCAGAGGTGGTTGCATTTTGGTGATTATTTTGTGAGAATTTTCACTTTCAGAGAATATTGGACAAAATATTGCTGTATGGAAACTTGGTGTAGAATTTTTTTTTAAGTCAGAAACAGGAGAACTTGTAGCTAAAGAAAGTCACTTTTAGGTAGAAAGCCTAAAAGGCTTAATGGTTTTCAAGTAAATGCATATTATATATATGCACACATATAAGATGTATATAAACATGTATTGTATATGCATTCAGACCAGAATGTAACTTATTTCTTTAAAAAATCTTTATGTCTAGGAAAGATGCTTCTATGATTTTTCACTCTCTCAAAGTTTACAGTTTATGTCTGCAAAATTTACAGAGCCTTTCAGAGCCTTCTGCTGCTATACAATCGGCTAAGTGAGAGATTAACAGATGAAATGGGTAAGACCTATGCTTTACCAGCAGTCATGTCAATTAAATCTTATAAACTGCTGGGCTTAATCTAGAATTTTCTAAACTCAGCAGACACTTACATTTATTAACATGAATGCAAAGGCTACCGATAGGTGCTTGTTGCCCTTCACCTTTATTTTTTTTAGAGTAAATATATTTCACAAAAGCTTAATTTGTGGTAGTGACTTGAAGTCAGCATATATAAGAGCAAATCCTTCAGATAAATGAGAAATCTGATTTCTGAATACAACTATCTTACTCCTGTATTAAAGAAAAAAAAAAAATTAAAGAGAGAGAATCCGACAGAAAACATCAAGCAAAGTTATTTTTGTAGTTACATCATGTACCCTTGTTTAGATCTTTTTCCTTCACTCAGTCTGGTCCTCTGACATCTGGCAACAAATTCCTTTTTATACATACCTTTGCGCTTCACACCCCTATCTTGCAAAATCAAAGTTAGTTTTTCTGTTCCAATTCAGAAACACCAGAGTTTACCAGATGAAAAAGATGTAGGGGAAAAAAGGCCATTGATCATATAAATAAAAAGCTTTGTGGAAAAGAGCTGACTTTAGGATGCAGGAATAGCCTTTGTTTCGGCATTTCAGTGCTCAACTTCAGTTTTAGCCATTACTTTCACATATTGTTTAACTATTGCATGTTATATTGAATCCCAACTCTTAGCCATGTTAATACATAAAACCCTTCTAAGTATTAAAGAAAGTAGTCTCAGATCTAGTCATTAAAAATTTTGGAAACTGAAGTAATGTTCTAACTGCTAGAAGGTACTAATTATAAAACATCTACCTTATTAAATATAACACAATTGGAAGAAACCTCAGAATTGTGATCTTAACCTGTAAAATGACTGGTTCAAAGTTCAAAATACATGAAATCTCATCCCCGTGTAACTTGTGGACACAACTGTTCTGGGATCAATTTTTTGTTCTATGAACTTCATTTAGCCTAACTACATAAATCAATTAAGTCGTCTCCAAAGATAAATTTAAAACTTTACACATATTACTCACTTGACTTTGTTACACAGTTGAGTTTGTTAGTAGTTAAATGATGACAGGAACATCCAATTTAAATGCAAAGGACCAGAGTGTAAGTAGCTACTGAATATGCAAAAAGAGGTAAACAAAGGGGAAAAAAAAATTGGGTACATGTAAAGATATTCTTTTAGTAACAAATGAGATAATTTGTGGAGGCCATTGTCCTTTGACTCTTGTATAAATTAATAAATCTGTAATATTGTTTTGTGATCTTGTGCCACAGCAGAACTCCTCCAATTTCTTCCAGGAAAAGTCAACTGTAAGTGATAGGTTTGATTTCCTTGACGCTCATTTCTGAGACAACATGGCAATGCAGCCATGAAAGGAAAGTTGTTATCCATCCATAGCTTATTCCTAAAGTCTTATGCAGAAGAGATAAAGCCCAAAGACTTTGACTTTACAAAGTATGCAACTGCTGAGATTGTTCACAATCTGAATCTGGACCTATTCAGATTTTCCAGTATAGAAGTTCTTTTGTGCATTCTCTGCACAACACCCTAAATTTTGACAATGCAGTGGTTTTCTTCAAATCTTAAAAAAACCCCCAAACAATAATCCTACCTTCTAGTGCCCATATTCCTAACTGGTCACTGGTTAGGTTCCAGACCCTGGCTTTTCCTTCACACACCTGTCTGTGTGTAAAGAGACAAAGTTAATGATATTGCTACTAGGCCAAGTCAGGCGAATAATTTTATCTACGTTCAGTTCACCAGCTGTAACATATTTCTTTACCTTACTGGGAATATTATAAGGATAAATTAATTTAAAATCTGTGAGATGCTGAGAATGCATGGTGATGAGCTCTAAAGAAAAAGCAGTTAAATAAAGAAGCTGAGTGTATGAACCACTGCTGAACAGGGTTTCTTAACAGCAGTCTGTTACCACCCCAGGACAGAAAATAAAACTGGACAACAAGTGAAAAATTCCATATTCCATACACCCTTTTCTGAGACTTACAGAAAAGTTCTTAAGTTCCAGTGAGTGTTCTCATTCTCACAGTCTCCATAAGGTCAAAGTGGGTTTGCACAATTCCTAATGACAGTTTCCTAACCAAAGCAACCTGCGCATGTATCTCAGAATGATGAATGGGTTGTAATTTAGTAGTTATGGGTTTCAGCAGCACCTAAGTAAAACACTGTTTGTTGTTTATAGTTACTCTTCTGTTAAATGGAAAATTATACTCTCCCCAAAAGACTACACTATTGGCATTATTCCAGCATCGTACTGACTGACATATGCCAATTTACTTGTCATCATATTCAACATGCCAGTATTAACATTTTCCTAAGCAATTTGGATTTTTTTCTCACAAATCAACTTTCATTAGCACCTCCTTAGGGCTATGAACATGTATTTACTGCATGATAAGATGAAAAAATAAAAGAAAATCCACATTTATTCATTATCATATATATAATTTACGTTGCATAAACTGGAAAATGCTTTCAAGAAATCAACTAACATGAAAAGCATATTTGATAAACATGAATCCTTTTTATAATTTATATTCTGTTTTTCCAGGTTTCTGCAATATGTTCTGACATATATATGTTATGATTTAAATATATATTTTTTTTTAAACTAATCCTACAAACCTATAACAAGTGAGATCATCTAAAAAGACAAGAAGACATTTAAATACACAACTGAAAGTGTTCAGAATTTTAGCTGTAAGCACATAGAATTGAAAGTCGATATACCCTACTTCTGGGTTTTAACAGTGGAAAACAGGGATTGTATGTGCATTCATTTATTAAGCTTTCTAATCTGTCAACGACATGTTTAGTGTATCAGATACAGCAAGTAGTTAAAGTCCTAACTTCCAACTTTTTCTGTTTAAGAACAACAGAAATTTAGAAGCCTCAACTTTTTTTTTTAATATGTCATAATATGCAACAGTTTTAAAAACTCTGGAAAACATGAAAGCAAAGGAAGGACAAAAGCACTTGCAAAAAGGATATACACTTGTATTTTCATTCTTGTGCATTCTTCATGATTTGTGGAAGCTGAAATACTGGTATTTGATTCATATCTGGGAAAGGAATGAACACTTTCTTGTGTTTAGCTGTCTTTGGGAGCAGCAGTAATACGCTCAGGACCCTGGACTTTACTTCAGTTTAGTGGAACGCTTTGAATCAGCCACTGTCAAAACAACTTGATTGGCTGCTCAGTGTACCCTCACATACAGCAGTGTGCAGCCAGCCAATCACCATGCAAAATATTAACAAGGTCGTAGTAGTGTAACACACTCCTATAACTCAGAGATTACAAAAGACATTAAAATTCTGATGCCCCATTCATAAGGAAAAGATTGTAATGAGAATGGAGAATGGCACAACATTAATTCATTGTGTGACAAAGAATATAATGAGAATGGGAAATAGTACAAACATAACTCATTCTTGCTACAGCTTTAAGATTGTAATGTCATGGTTCATATCACATACTTAGAAAGAAAGGTATGGTAGAAGAAGAGTTGCAGTATTAAACATAGTTAATCTGAATGCAGTACGTATTATTATATATGTAATATAATAAAAAAATTATGAAACATTACTTAGAAATGGCTTGTTAAAAGTGTTATAATTTCTCCATACATTTTTGTTAACATTTTATTAATACAGTTGTTATGAAGGGTTGCAGTGTATGTGTATACTTATTAACAGAGCTGTCCTCAAAATCTTTTTACTCATGTATATCTTTAGAAATCAATTACAATTAAAAATGAAAATATTCAGGACAGTATCTGTGTCTCTGAGGACACACAGTACAAATCTGCCAAGACAAAGGCAGATATGTTTAGCCATTTTGTCTGATACAGTGAAATGAAATAAAATCAAAAACCAAGTGATATATTTACACCCTGAAATTATTGAATATTTTTACTTATTGCTCATCTCCCACTCACTCAACAATGTGCAATATCCTACCTAATGTAATAGACTGTATTGAGGCATTTAACAGATCTTTGGCCCTCCTTCTGAGAGTTTGCCAAAGCCCAAAGCAACTTGTTTCATTCATTAGGCTCTATGCAAGATCACCAAATCAACACATTTTTTTTGGTTTTCAAAGTAAAACATTAACTTTTTTGTACTTTCTGTTAAATAAAAAAGGCAATGTTCTCAAAGGCACTTCCAGTGTATTATATTTCAGTGTCAACGGGCAACTTCAATACAGGAATGAGACTATCAGATATTATCTGCTTACTTGCTGTGAAAGTTTGTTCTCTGCTTCGGTGTATTTTCTCTGAATGGGCACATCCAACACTAGCAGCTAGGACTTCAATGCAACTTCTCTAAAGTTTGTTTGCTCCAAAGTCAGCTCCAAATTTTTATAGGGTGAACCTTATATAAAAGTTTCTCAGACAAGAAGTAGTCCATAGGTTGTCAAGTAGATACTGCACTTCTGGTATCACTGGCTAATCACTGCCATCTGAAGGGTCTTGAGAACAGACACAGACAAAGAGCCTTAAACATATAGCTTCTGCAGAAATTCAGAACCTTTATCCAAAAATAAAATAAAAACATTTTATCCTAAGATCTATCAGAAGTCTTTAGTAATATAAGATATCCTAACCTTTCCATCTCCACTACTGTGCACAAGTATGTTTGTCTTGCTTTAGTTCCCTTTATTTACATGAAAGATGTGATGCCTCGCACACTTGCAGAGTGCATTTCGCTATTTCTTGTTTTTCAGCATTCATATGTAAGACATTTTTGTTCTGCATTCACATGCAGCTTTGACTTTTTGGCTATTCAATGGAAACTTCCAAATTTGGCCTTCCCAGTGCTGAGTAGAGGTTACTAGTACCAAGTAAAGGAAATACCAAAACTATTTTGCTCCTGAATAAAAATAAATTTAAAAAATAAATAAT
>WUAM01000327.1:824768-838580 GCA_024336885.1 Actenoides hombroni | reverse complement strand
ATATAATATATATATATACTTATAATAAAATGATATTCTTCAGCCGTGAGCACTGACTCAAGATCATGAGCTAACTAATCTACTCAGGCCCTTGTGCCATATTTTTCAAGATGGCAGATCACTGTCTTCATGAGCAAATTGCATTAGACCTTCTGTTCTAAAATTTTCCATTGGGTTAATTGCAGGATTCTGGTCACTGAAAGGAAATCTCTACTGCAAAGTTGAAATCCAGAATACACTGTTCCCAACCCAGGTCCTGTTAAATACTGACACAGAAAATAATGCCCTTATTTTCTATGGTATGAATTCCTGTTATTAAAAGAGGAATGAGATTGATCTGCACAGACTGTGGAATAATTAAATATTGTAAGGAATTATATAGAATTCCCAAAATATACCTTCTAAATAATAAAAAAATATGTTGAAAACTCACTTACAAATTATGTTATTGATACAATGCTTCAATAAATAAGAAAGTGCAGCAATCACTGCATGTGACTAAAATAATTTTGTGGGTTGTAAGGATAAATGTAGGAGTTACTTTAATCAAATTTGGTAATTTAAATCATGTATTTGTTCATTTTTCACCTTCAATGTGTAAGAAATGTCTTTCATTTTACTCTTTTCAAGAAAATCATTGTAGTATAGAGAGGGGGTGAGGGAAAAGATACCACATGTTAGACTGATAAAGCTTCCATGTCAGTAACTTTAAATCAACAGATCAATTAACGGGAAAGGATAAAAAACCAAACCACACTTAAAATACTTGGGCAAAAGAATCCCTTCGATCTGTGCATTTATCCAGTAATTTTCTTTCTTCCATTCCTTGAAGATCCTTGTCCCCATATTCTACACATCTTCTTTTCTTCTCCCTAACCTTTCTTGTGTTTCTCCTGACCTCATACTCCAAATCCCTCTTTCATATTCTCACTTCTGATTACAGTATGTCTTTGCCCTTAACAGTAAAGAAACCAAACAACCAACCAGCAAGCTAGACAAGCATGTAGCAGAAACTAAAGCGATAGCCCTCAAAAGAGTGGAACTGTTTTAGCAATCTCTAGTTGCTTTCAGTGGGATGAGATCAGATCATAATTATTACTATCCTTTTTCTAAATGACTGCTCTTCAACACTTTAAAAAAAAAAAAAAATGAGGAAAAAGTTGTCTTCCTTCACAATCAAGAATGTGAGAACACAGCTCTATCAAGAAACAAGGCAAAAGCTAATGTTGGGTTTGTTTTTTTAAAAAATTAATTTATTAATTTGCAAAAAAAAATGAGAAAATGCAGTTTTTAGTCAGAGCATGTCCTGAAGTTTTAGCAAAAGCCTTGTGTTTATACCTATACAAACTAAACCAACTGCTATTCTTAGAGTGAAGCAATTTAGTTGTGACCTTTGTATCACATAAAATATTCACTTCGAGACTGAGGTGGGAAAGCTGTCAAACATATAGAAACACAGCAACAGGAGTTACTAATTTCCAAATGAAAAACATGAATTGTTGTTACAATTAGGTGTTAGACTTCACTTGCACCCTTTTTCCTTTTCCTTATTTTTTTTACCTTCCCTACCCTGCTTAGAACTCTCTTCCATCCTCTTTGTTCCTTTAACATTTCCATCCTCTCCACTGCATTTCATTACTCATGGGCAATTCTGTCGGTTTTGTCCCACTAAGACGGTCTCTTCCTCTTGCTCTGATCAGTGTGCATATAAAACAAGGTATTTCCAACACAAAACAAAATTGACAAGTTCAACAAGAAATCTGATCTCTAGGATGCATGTGGTAGCAGTCATAGTGTCAACTGGATTGTTCCATGAAATCTGAGACCCTTAGAAGGTGTTTTAATTAAACAGAGTTAATTCAAATATGTCATGCCTTGCACTTTCTCTGAAGTTGCTGGTGCATTATTTTCCTAAGAATGATGACCTAATTAAATAGATTTTGACATAGACTCACAAAATCTGCACTTACTTCACTCATTCAGGAAAGACCTTTATAATTCTCATAACTGTGGAGAAAAACTATTTCTCAATACCTCTTCAGTGCATAATGAACATTAAACAGGAAATGCAAGCTCAATGTACTTTATTATTTTTTTGATGTTGAAAAGGTGTAGACCAAGACAAGGATTTATTAATAGGATATGGCCCTAGGCTTCTTTGAAAAACTCAAGCCAGAAAAGGGATGTTCTCAGAATGTTTGCACAACAAGCTGATGGAATCACTTCTTATATTTTAATCGTAATCTTCAGATTAATGACTGGCATAAGAGTCTCTAGATTTTCCTGGACTGGTTTCCTAGTTCTTGTTTTGGTATCATTACTATTAATGATCTCTTAATTTTCCTTATTCTCATTTAACTTTGACAATCTTTCTCTGATCTTGAGAGTTTTGAAGTCTTCATTCATTCTTCACACACGATGTTATAAAACTTTCAGGGAAAGCTTGATTAAGTAATTGTATGAAGGAAAAGGGAACCACAATCTCTTTCTCTGACCACAATTTTAACCAAAGTAGTTGCTGCTGTGTTTTGTGGGATGTACCTTTTTTCAAGGGTATATCTCTGCATACACATTAACCCTGAGGATGCCTACAAAATTGGTCTCCTACACAATTGATGTGGAAAAATTTAATGTCTGAAACTGCTGAAAACCACTGGGAAACAAAAAGTGTGGGAAACAAAATAAACCAACTCAAACCTCACTGATTTGCAACAACAGAAGGCTGTCTTAAGCATATAGAAACAAATTTACCTTGCCCCTTCAGTATCTCTCCTGTTATTCCACCTCACTCCTTTTAACTAAGGGGCAGGGGAAGCCTGTAGATAAAATAGTACCTACCCTGGCAGTTAGAACATACTGTTGAAGAATGAATGATACTGAATTATAAAGATTTGCAACACTCAGACTGAGAAACAGTCTCTCAGTCAGGATGAATGACTGCTTTTACACCATCTTAAAGAAAAAAAAAAAGGGAGGGGAGGGGGGACAAAAAGGAAAAAGAAAAAAAGGAGGGAAAAGGAGGAAAAGGGAGAAAAGGGAAAAAAGGAGAAAGGGAAAAAGAGTAAAAGAAAAAAAAAAGAGAAGGAAAGAAGAAATAAAATATTTTTTAAAAACGAAGAAAAAGCAAGCTGGGAGCTACCCTGTCACAGTCACACAGTCATAGTATTCAAAACCACAAGTTGATGGAGGTGTGCTGAGAAATGACACATATTCCAAAGAGTTGTGAGATTCTGATGCCTATGGCTTTTTATATGAGATCCTTGCTAAGGGTTTCCTAGAATTAAGAGGGTGCCTGAACAAATAGGCATCTAATGCCTCCAAAAGGTTAGAGCTTTGGTTCTCTGATTCAGTCAGATGGGGCCTATAGTAGTATATAGTAGTATAGTACAGCAGTGTACCTATCGGGAATGATACAACATAGGCCTGAATCTCTCCTTTACCATCATTTAAACTAACCTTTCTCTTTCTTTTTTTGAATAATCAACAATCTACAAAACATGCTCAAATATTTGTATATCTCAATACAGGTTAAGGAGCCCATTTTGAAGCATTTTCCAAATTATTAAATACTGGATACATACAGAAAATGTAATTACAAATATCTTCATTTTGCATGCACACAGGAAAAACAATTAAAAAAGACAAATATGCAAACACAATCCTTATTGGAGCAGTACTGGTGTTTAAATACAGGTTCCTAGTGACAACTATGTCTAAATTAGAGAGGTGAGTCAGTGGTGGACACTTGATTATTGCAGTGAAAAAGATACTATCATGTAAGTCACAAAGCACTTATACTGATACTCTTCCAGACCTGCAAAGGCAGAAGCTGATCCATAACCAGAGACATGCAAGACATCTTCTGTCCATTACCTTACTTTTTGAGGTGATAATTTGGAAAACCTAATTCAAAATCTTCTTTCTAATCCTGCTATTAGTACTTCATAATACTAGGCTTTAGCTTCAACTAAAATAAATACTATGACTTAATATACTGAAATGTAATTAATTAAAAAAGATAATAAAAAAAATTGTAAATTCAGCTATGTTGTAAACCACACCAAAATAAAGAGAATGCTGCACTTTGTGTCAATACATCCCCTGCTGCAAAAGCTGTGTGTGTGATTGCAAGGCTGGACTCACCTCCTGCTGTTTCTTCTGCCCTGTGAGCACCCTCAGTATGGTGCTTTGGAAGGTGCCTTTGGGAGTCATAATAACTATATCGCAGGAACCAAATGTGGAAGCATTTACAGCCCCTTAAGGACGTGCTTTTGTACTCTCCCTGATATAAAAATAAAAGAACAGTTCCCCTGATAAAGCATCTCTGGGAAATCTTCAGTTCAGATGGTATTTCACATAACGAAAGGGATATGTCTGGGTTTTGAATAGAAGAGGAAAGAAATTAGAAATAAACTAGATTAGATAGGAAGAAAAACTACACTGCTTCTAATTTTACTTCTCACATTAAAGTCACACACCTCCAGCAGTCTGCATGCAAGAGTTTTGATGGTTCATTTTTCTCCCAGAGGCACTTGTGTCTTGGAAACCACAGTCCCTCCAACACAAGTTTGGCTCAGCATTCTCACCCTTTGTTAGAAAGGAATTGATATCTCCTGTGCATACTCAGTGTACATTTTTTTAGAAAGCAAGACTAAGGAAAAATACAGCAGCTATGGTTAACATTAAAATAAAATACCAGAATATATTTCAAGAAAGGAAAAAAATCTCAGTTTTCACAACAGTCAGAGCTTTTCTGCCAACTGGATAAATGCCTCCTTGAAATTACCTGACTTCAAACATCTGTATGGAGAGACTGAATAAAAGAGAAGTTATTTACCTTCTTGCATGTCACTGAAAAGAATAGTCTTGAATGCGATATATATTGTTCTTGTTAATGGTCCATTTTGATATGATTGCTTTATTATACAAATGACAAAGTAAAATTACATAGTCCTGTATCTAGGAGCAAGAAAAACCATGTGGTTTCTAAAACCAGAACATTTTTATTTGGAAAGAATGACTGAATAGGTGACTCTTACGGGACAATTTCAAAGGAACAGAGAAAACAGTTAATAAATCAATTCAAAGCACACTGCTAAATAAATTAAAAAAAAAAAAAAAAAAAAAATCCGTCTTATAAAATTCATTCCAGGTTTGGGATTTTAAGATGAGATCTTCCTAAAATCACAGAATATTCTAGGCCCCAAATAAGAGACAAGGATGATGACGTTAGAAAAAGCATTGTGTGGTGAAATGGTGCCCTCACTCCTTAGTCTATATTATCATTAATTTCTTTTTCTAAATGTATATAATTACATTTTAAGATGTTCCTTAGAAGAAGCTTAGTGTAATTGCTATGATACTGCTTAATAATGCCTTGAGAAACAAAACAACAGATCCAAATAAAATATCCCTCCTTAAAGTATAAGTCAAAGGCTATTCACATGGAAGACTGAAAAATAATCAGATTTTGCATTCCATCCTTTCAACAATACAACTGCACTTTCAAATACGCTTTGTTGTTTTCTTTTAATTCACGAAAATTAATCTTATAGATGTAGATGCCAGATTTGCATTAATTAAAACTCTACTGTAGAAGCCAGGCTTAATTGCAATCAAATTTGCTTAATTATGCATGGCGAGAGATTCCCAATTGAGAAAGGTTTTAGTAAGGATTTCTGTTTTTTATACTGACAAAATAAATTGAAATTGTCATTTTTTGTGTTTTATGTAACACTTGTAAATAATTTGTGGAGCACCTTAAGTCTTCTATGTAAAGCAATGTTATTGCTTAAGTAATTATAACAATCTGCATTTTTCATTGTTAATTGTGGGTGTCAGCCTCATTAATTTTAATTTACAGCCTGTAATGAAATTAAGAAAATTTTGTGCTGATCTGCTGAAACTTGTCTTATAGAAAGTTACTTATTAAAACTGAAGTTCAGAAAAGTAAGGAATTTATTCGCGCATTGTCAAGACAAGTAACAAATGTTCATTTTTCTCACAAGTTTTGCTTCTAATTTTAAATCAATATCTAGCAAAGCAATTTGTGTCAGAAAGTTTGAGAAAGTTCAATCTGCAAATTTTTCACTTCAAAGAGTAATTACATAGAACGTAGGTATAATATGTAGTTTTATTGCCAACAGATAATATGTCACTGCACTCAAAAAATTTGTTTTAGCTATTCTATTGTTCATATACTTTTATTCTGTCTGTACCCTGCTTGATTAGCCAAAAGATTTAACTGACTGTACTGAACATTTAAATAACTTTAAAAATCACAAAATAGAACAGCATAAACTGTATCTGAAATGTGTAAACACAACTGCGCAAATGGAAGTAAGCAGCTGCATATATTTCCATAAAGTCACAAGGAAAAGACAAGCAAACCAAATCAAAGCAAAAAAAAAAAGTGAATTTTATGAGTTGAAAGTGTAATTTCCTACCATCTGTTGCTGCCGGAGAAGGATGTGGTATGCCATAAGTCTGATCTTTCCATTGCTTGTGAACATGAGCATGACTACTGTTGTGACCCTAGTTTGGCAAGACCCTTACACACAAACTCTGCTCTAAGCATGAGATGTCTAACTGAAGTCAACACAACTGAAAATCATGTTGGAGCCCGCAATTCTTCCTGCATTAAGATGGATTACATTTTTTAGAAGACTAAAAGTGTTACTTTTACATGTATTTATTGTTGTACTTAATGACGGCAGTTATCCTTAGCTTAGTTAGATCTCCATCCCTGTGTTCAGCATAGAAGACCAAAGGTTTAAACTGTCTAGGAGAAGGTTAGAAACTTTATCATTCTTCAGGAAAGGCACTAAAATTCTGCCAAATCTTGTTGGTACTTGTTTTCAGGGAAAGCTTCATATTCAGAATATACAAAAAAAGAATTCTAGGTCTGCAAACTCCAATAGTTTCCAGTGATCAGGAATTACTTTACAAAGCAACATCCCCTTTCCTATTCAAACACTCTTCTGTCACATAGAGTTAAAGAGAATAAAACATCCTCACCATTAATTTCAAAGTGCTAAAATAGAAATTATTATTTTGTGTCACATATCACAGTTTAGCTAATAAATATGAGATTATAGTGTGATATTAATAACAATTTTTTCTCTCAATAATCTTACATAACTTCCACTTTCAGTAAGTGATTTTATATATAGCAATTATGATAACATTTTAAAGTTAACTTTTTGAAGATGTGAAAGCACATTAGCAATGTAGGGGTTACACAAAATATAATATGTTACATAGTATGAAATTCAGAGTAACTGAAAAAGTCTGTAGCAAACTCAAACAGAAAGAAAATTGCAGTATGATAAAAGTTTCTGGTCAACTCTCTCTGGAAGCTTCCAGAAAAATAATCTAACAAACCCCAAAGTCAATTTCTAAATTCTATTAAACTGTGTGATTTATTTCTGTATTACTTTACCTTTGGTAAAGGTTTAGTTTTTTAAATGTCAAATACAATAGTTTCATTCTTTGTTGCCCAGCACCTAAAATTCTGTGGTCTCATTCACCTTCTTTCAAAATGCACTCACCTATTTCTTTCAATAAAAAAGTGTCTCACAGGACTAATTCCATTTTCTTTCTTCATTGCCAAAATGCTGGGGTTTTTTTTCTGTATGGTTCTGAAACTTCCATAAATTGTAATATTCTTAAAATTAAGTGCAATTACATACCAAAAACTTCTGTTCACATTGTCTGTAGTCCCTTTATTTAGAGTTTCTTTTTAATATACTCAGTCTTCTGCTTTTCAAACCTCAGCCCTTCCAACTCTATTCTTCCCTTCCTCTGTTCTGCTGAGTTTGCATCATTGCCCCAGCCATGCAAGAAAATGGAAAGATATGGCTTAATTAGGCTGCAACTTTATTAATTTAATTTATCTGGGGATTATCCAGCAGCAGTTTCTACAATACAGGTCATAAATTTTTTCATTAATTATTTTCACTTGTAGAAGGGCTGCCATTAGGTTTCATTCCCTCTGGTAGCAGATGCTAGGCCCTCAGTGGGCTATCTACTACCATCTTTAAATGATGGTTAAGAAGAACAGATTGTCTTCTTGTCACACCAGACTTTGAGAGTCCTGGTTCCAGTCCTTACTTGCTTTTTGAGGCAGCTTTTGGTTTTGTCCCTTCCTAATGCTGATCTGCCAAGGAAGCAGATCCTCTATGGTAGTTCAAATATATGAGATGGATTTACTTTCTTGGAGACAAGAGGACTAGGCCAGACAGTCTAAGTTAAATCCCCTCCATGGACTAACCAGGTCAGTTAGTTGATCTGAGCTCTGTTGACATACCAAGCTATTCACAGAGCTTTCTTCCATTTGGGTGACTGACTCCCAAAACCCATGAAGGATGACAACACTTAAAAGAGCTAGATTTCTTTTTTCCTAGGTAGGATACACAAACAAAGGTCCAATTATTGAACTGCAAATCTCACCTCAGAACCTCTGTTTTGCACATATTAATATACTCAGAGATATTTCCTTTTTTCATTTTTACTGGAAACTGTATATTATGGATTTGTTTGTCTTGCTTTTTAATTAGAGTTGAGAGGCATTTATTGTTACATCCCTGCACACTCTTGAACAGTGCTTTGGATGAAAAAACTTTATATGATACCATGAAATTTAATGCAAAAACTGAGAAGAAACAGAAATGACAATGAGCAAGTTGTGGGGAGAGGCTGTTATTTTTCTAATATGCAAAGAAATTTCTCAAATATGCCATATATATAATAACTATATGTAAGTATAAACCTAATAATATTATAATGTATGTAATATTACATATAATATTATATAAAGTATACATATAAATATAAAATATTATATAAAGTACATAAACTAAGTATATATATAAACTTTTTTAACTATACCTGCCTTTAAGAATTTGCTGTCTGAACCTGTGGAAGCTAACAGGGGAGGGGAAGAAATAATAAACCCATTACTGGGAAGATGTAAGAAGAACCCCTGAACTTGTGTTCTGGTCTCTGCTGTTACTTTTCCTGTAAATAGCTTGCTACTCTAACTGAACATGAAAATAGAAAGCACAATCTTGTAAAACAGATGAGTCCCGGAACATACTTCATGATCTAACATATACTTGATCTACCATAACTGTACAGGTGAGAGATGAAACCACTGAAGTATAGAACTATTGTAATATGTCAGAGAGAAAATATTTTAAAATTTGGAGGCCATCTTACTTTACTACTACAAATAGGTTGGGGACTTTTTTGTGGGTTGTTTTAATTTTTCATATTGGTCTGTAGTGAAACAATTTTCAATGTGCTTTCTGATATGATGTAAAAATGTGTAGTAGAGACTTCCTAGGATTTACCAGAGATCATAGATGATATCCAAATCAGATTTTTAGATTTGTGTTTGAGCAAAGTCTTGGTGATTATAAGGAGTGATGGTCTTTTCAGTGTGGAATAAAACTAGGACTGAAATTAATTTGATGTGTTATAAAAATGTACAGAATTAAAACCAAGAATAATAACCTAGGCTTCTAATATCCATCACCTAAGCAGATTTTCCTTCTTAAATAGATACCAACTGGTACTTATTCAGCTCAGTGGTCTACTGAATTTTGACATTGCTTCTGAGGGATGTATACAGAACAATAACAATAGGAAGAAAAACATCCTTAGGAAATCAGTTCCAATATACATGCAGCATGCAAGATGTTTTTGCAGTCCTACCAATGACTTCTTATGTTGTTTTCTGGCAATACATGCTAATTCTTCTGAAAATAAGAATAACAGTGAAGCATAAAACAAGCTGGGATCCTTAAAAGACTGAAAACTATTACATATTCTAAGGATACCTGCAGATCTTCTGATCATGAATGTTGCCTGCTGCTCTCCAGTGTTCTTCTAGTGAGCTGCCAAAATGTAGAGGATGAGATTTTTTCTAGAGGAAGGATATAGTAATAACACTAAAACCAAATCACATTTTGTAATTTATAAACGGTGAAGCATTTAAAAAGACATTGTATATAATTTTAAATTTTAAAACCAGGGTGGATGATACAGGGTAGGGGGAAACCAGGGTGGCCATTAGTGGCTGCTCGGATAGTTGGACTGGGTCCTCCCACAGGCACCACCTCAGCCTTTCACTTCTGCCATTTTCCCAGTGGCAGTAGTTTTTCTTCAGGGCTTGGTCTCCCACACTTTTTCACCTTTGTGGCTTTCCACCCTACAACTGTCCTTTCTTCTTTCTCCTCCATCCCTGAGCAAGACCAGGAAAGATTCAAACACTCATTTCTGACACAACCAAACTCCATTTTACTTATCTGGCTAATAAAAGCACATCAGTTCTGCACAGAGAGACTGTATTTAATCTTTTAGAAACAGATAATCTTCAGTCTCTTGAAGTATATCTGGATGCTTACCTAATAATATTTATGTTCTGCTGAGGTACACATGTCAGTAGCATGCATAACAAATTGCAAAGGAATGTTTTTGAAACCTTGACTGTAAGGTTCTCATTGCATTTTGATAAGTGCCTATATGGGAAAAAGAACCCCACATTCTTTGCTAATAATTGTGACAGTTTCATATAGTCTCTATGAACCAATGTCAACAACTTTCTTAAGAGTCAGCTAGAATTTAAACATATTTCACTGTTCTTATTCTTTCTACTCTCAAGGCGGGAGGACATTAAAAGTGAATGAATAACAGAAAAACAAAACAAACAAATGAAAATAATAAAAAAGAAAGAGGAAAATAAAATGAAAGAGAAAGAACAAAAATTAAAACAAAAAAAAAGATAAAGTAGGAGAAGAAAATCTTAGTTGCAAAAGTAGGACTTTAACATTCTTATTTAATTATCAGTGGATACACAGGATAAAGAGATCTATTTCAAAACTGTAACTTAATGACAAGTTGATGTGTAATACTTTGCCTGAAGACCCAGACAACATCATTAAGAGAGAGACAAGTAAATTGTAGGTAAGAAATAAAAATAAATGTTTCCACACCTCTGACATAACTGTAAAAGTTAAAAGGCTACTGATAAATTGGAGACAAATGACTATTGTTCTGGCAAAATAAGGAATCTTAATTCATTTTTGGATAGCAATATTACCAGCTCTTGCAATATTATTATTAGCCTCCTTATATTTGATGCTTTTTTTTAAAGACCGTGCTCCTATATTTATACTAATTAGGAAGCTATTAACTTTCATAAAAATACCACTTTTCCAGTCCTGATACCTAAGCAGAAAAAATAGAGCATTTCCTAAAAGTATGAAATATAGAAGTCAAATAAGGAGAACTCCAAACAGGTTATTAAAAACACCCAATCCAAACTTATAAATCCTGGAAGTCTTACTCATGATATCTGAATATTTGGCAACACTATATTAACTATAATTAAGTTAGTGATTTATTAGGTAAGAAAAACAGCAAAGCTGATAAGAAGCTTCTGCACAAAAAAAGAACAGGCGGAAAAACAGCTAAAGGAGCATGAAATTCCAGAAGATTTCAGTATGGAATGGAAACTTGTACTTTTTTGTTGCTGTTGACAAATGATTCTGCATAGTTTTCCATAAAAAAACAAAATAAAACAAGAAAAGTGACTGCTTTTAAAAACCAGTTTTCAGAGCCTAACTTATTCCATTGGCAACAAATCAAACCTATTATTCTAATCTTCACTTCTTAGGGATCCATGAATATTGTTGAATTCCCGTCCATCACCATTTTAATCTTCTCCGACTTCAGTGATTTGGTATTGTTCAAGTGGTATAAGACCATACTGCTAGCAAGATGACTTGACTAGGTAGCTCTAGCTATTGTTTTCTGTTAGTCCCACATTTTTAAAGAAAAAAGCAATTTAGGAATCACACTCAGCTGGTGGTCAAAATGCAATCATTTACCTTGATCTCAAACACTTTCTGATAAAAGACAATCACTGAAATAAAGTGTCATATGAACCAACTCTGCTTCTTGCAACACAGTCCATCACAGCAGGGAGATGGACATGTGAGTAGTTATTCAAATGTTGTGCAAACTATGAAGAAGTCCATCCACATTGCTTCGACAATCGAATACAAGCCCTGGAAGCATACTATACCATGTTTAATGTAAATTAAAAAGAGAATATAACCTCAATAATATAGGCAGCTCTACCATTTCCAAGAAATAACAACAATGACCAGGTACTTTTTTTAACCTGAGAAAACACCAAGAAGATTCACAGATACCTACATGTCAAATCTATGTACTTTTCTGTTGTTACTTCTTCCGTAATATTTTGAGGAAAAATAATTTCCAGCTCTGTTAAAAATTGCCATTTATACTGACCATATTCTACTGCACCAGTAAGAATCCAGATCTTGATTACTCTGTGGGGCAGTACTCCACAGCCTGGATTCACTGGACACATTCACTTTCTCTGTAGTGACACCATAGTTGTTTTTTAACAACTGAATTGTTGGATATGGTGAGACTATTGTAAGTCCTTCAGGTCTACTTGTCTCACAGTACCCAAAAGCCTTACTGTATTTGAACCTGGCAAAACTGATAATTCCAGGACAAGAAACTCCAGCCTGAAAAAAAATGTCATCATCAAATTTGGGCAGCCTAGTCAGAGCTCCAGTTCCATAGGCTGTTGCAGTAATGCTATCAACAGAGTGTTGCTGAGAGGCCCCAAATCTCAAATATCAGTCATATATTCTGTATGGAGCAATCTATACGTTCTAGTTGGGGCTGTAGCACTCATCTCCAGTACAATAATGGCAGGAGAAGCTGTACCAACTGCTGGACGAACTTTGGTTTCTTGCCTCAGGTAGCTCCTTCATCCTGATCTGGTACTACATTCTAGGTTTCTTTGATCTTTCTAGATCTCCTTGAACTTTTCACCAGTTATCAATTACCTGCAGTGCCTTGTCTACACATCCATGATTCTGTGGCAGACCAAGAATACCTGCAGCTGCCTGGAAGGACACCAAGGTCCTTCTCATCTTCCAAGAAGAGGACAATTTTTTTATACCTCTGCTGGCCATGTACTGTCCCTAGTTGTGTGCCACCCTGTCACAATATCAGTCTCTGATCCCTACATTCAGGAATAAGAAAAGAGGAAGCACTCTGCATTTTCTGTGTTCCCCCTCTGGAGAGACAGAACGTCTAGTTGGAATCAAGAAGTCTTCACTTGAAGTCAAAGTCTTCCCTGAGGTGAACAAACTATCATAAGCTCTTCTGTTTCTTCTTCCTTTTTTTTTTTTTTTTTTTTTGAAGGATTTAGGGGATGCTTTGAGAATAACAGTTTGTTACAATGACTAAAAACCAAATAGACAAACAATAGTGCAATATTTGGGAATCATTATATATATGGAAAGGGAAAAAACAACAAGCTTTCTGTAACAGAAAAGTGAGCCTCTCTAATGTGTTGGAAGGTTCTGAAAATATTAATAAGACAGTAGATGAACGTGACCCATTGGACATAATTTACTTGGATTTCAAAAAGCTTTAGAAAAGGTCCCTCATAAAAGAATATTAAAGATAATAAATAACAATGAAGTAAGGGGCAAAGGCTTGTCATGGATTAAAAAGTGATTAAATGATAGGAAATAAATAGTTATAACCTCAAAGAAGAGATATATTAATAATGGAATGTCTTAGGGGTCAGTACTATGATCAAGTTGTTCAATATATTTTTTTTTAATAATTTGGAGAAAGTGGATTGCAAAGTGGCAGAGTTTGCTGATGACACTGTACTACTGAACAAGTAACCACTTTCATAACCTCTTACTCATTATGCTAGTCTAAAACCCAACCTGTACTTTTCTGGAAATC
>WUAM01000327.1:799312-810484 GCA_024336885.1 Actenoides hombroni | reverse complement strand
AGGGAGAGGGGAAAAGGGGAAGAAGAGAGGAGGGAGAGAAAAGGAGAGAAGGGGAGGGGAGAAAGGAGAGGAGGAGGAGAGGAGAGGAGAGGAGAGGAGAGGAGAGGAGAGGAGAAGAAAATTACATGTTTTTTATCAGACATCAGAGTAGGTTACCACAGTGATCTCACAGGATTTTCAAACTAGGAGGAAGCAATAGTTCGATGTAATAAAGTACTAAAAATGTACTAAAAATGTGTAATTATTTCTTTTTCTTTATAAAATGGTTTTGACAGAGGTCTTAATCTTTACAGAAAATACAACCTCATGTAAAATAGGACATAATCACAGTTTATCTGTGTACTGGATGGGCTAAGCCACACCTACTTCAATTGACAAATAAAAGGGAAAAATATTTAAAAGGCACACTGAATGAAAAATGTAAAATCATTGCCTTATGACTGAAAAAGACTCACAAGTGTCTATTTCCTGTATTTCAGAACTTCGATTTGTAAGGAAGGGAAATAACCTTTACTGTATTGTTGGAATAAAAGGAACTAGATGATTCATCTCTGTGAATCTGCTTGTTGAATTTGATGGATCATTCTTAAAAGCGACGTTGCTAATCTTCAGGTTTTCTTTTTTAGGTTATTCACAGATCAGTGGGTTTTCCGGCTAATACAGGTCCTGATGCTCTTCTGTCTTCACACATGGTATTCATCATATCTTGACAAGAAAAGACCTTCAGTCTACAAATAACCTTCACTGAAGTAAGACATGTAAGTGGGTTTCTATATGAAAGATAGATTTTATGGCTGAATAAAAAACAACTGTAGTTAAAAAGTGTCATTGCATGGCCTTATTTGAAGATTTTTCCTCAAAAGAACTTTTAGTATTTGTTGTTAAAATCACTAACAGACACACACACACAAATAAATAAAAAAAGGATTAAAATATTTTATCATTACCTGCAAATTCAACAGGAAAGGAAGATCAGTTGAGTATTTTATCATTCTGAAATGTGCAGCCTTTAAAATATTTAAGTATTCACATTAGTTCTTGTCAAACTAGCACAAAGCAGTGCATAATATGACCTATGTGAAAGAGTAGAACAAGATAAGAGGTTTTAAGAAGAGTGAAATATTCACAATCTTGTTAATTTATGCAACAGTTAATAATTTTGTTTCCTAACACTATACAATTATTATTACTATTTTTTAAATTCCTGAGCAAGGTGACTGAAATTAAAAATGCCTTTATTAGGGAATAAAAACTAGTGAACCCTTGTTGGTGACAGCAAACTTGAGCACAGCAGAAAGCTGATTAAATTTCATTGTTCCATACTATAGAATCACTTTAGCTTTGTATCAGAAGGATTGGTCAAATGTTCGTAATTGCCACACTGCCATAACCCTAGTGAAATCAATCTCTCTCACTGCAGGCTAGAGCTAATTCTTCCTGAAGTGACTTACTGAATTCACAGAGCCTATAAGGAAAGACTTTGTCTCTTGAAAAAAAAAAAAAAAAAATTAGATCCACTAAAAATAGAACTAATGACATTTAATTTCTAACATCTCTCACATACCAGTCCGGTGAGCTGTACTAAAGGATGTTTATTAATTTTTTCCTCATTAGGAAAGTTTTCCTCATTTCCTGATGATGAACACTAATAAGATCACCTTTCTTTGAGAGTCACTCATTTCATGTAACGCATAGAAGTTTAATATCTTTATACACCTACTCCTAACAAGTCAACTGGGAGGTGGTCACTGGTTTCCAAGAAGGCGTCAGCGGATGGGAGAAAAGTCATTGATCAATAGGGAGACTTAGTGAGGCAGAGCAAACTGTGTGAAACTCTCTGCTGTAAGCAAATAGCTAGGAACTCTACTTTAAGGAGCATACCTAAGCTGTGAACATACAAGAGCATACTACTTTTATTTTCATGCTGTTTTAATAATTAAGTAAAAATAATACAATACAATAAAAATATCAGGCACCTTCAAGAGTTAAACACAATGTTATCATTTAATTGACTAAGTTTCAGTGCAGAAAGGTAAAACACAACAAAATACAACATGACAGAACCAGGATCATATAGTTTGATCATTCTGACAAAAAAATTCCTATTATTATCTTTGTTGTAAATATCTAAAAAAAGAGTAATAGAAGGAAAACAACTATGTTAAAGCCCTGAAAGCTCTCTGAAAAGAAATGCTGCGTTATAGTAAGATAGTTACTAAGAATGAATAGCAAATTATCTGTCTCTAAGTGCCTGAAGATACAACTGCAGTTCTAACTGTGATCAAAACAGTGTAGAAGCAGTTACAGACATAAGGCATTCAGATATGTAGTCCAACAGATCTGATGATTTTGATTTTGTGTGTTTTCTTTTTTGTTGTTGTTGTTTGAATTATGGGACTTAAATATTATTTTATATGTTTGCATCTATTTGATTTGAGAAATTGTGTTTTCCATACCTCCACATATAACATCCTGTCAGAAGACTGGTAAATACTAAACATCACAACTTCTCTAGCCAAAGCAGAGAGTGATTTAAAAATGCTTTAAGATCTTGTTGTGGAAACAGCTTAAAATATTTAATAAATACATATGTAGGTATGTTCTTAAGCAAAAGCATCATATAGTAATTTACTTTGCTTGACAAGAGAAGAACCTCATGGACTGAAAAATTTAAATTCCTTTGCAAAATGAAACCTTTCTCAGGGAACCTCTATCTCAATTTTCAGTGCAAAGGTAATTTCTTAGTGATGACTCTTTGAAATGTCTAAAGAGCCAAACACTATGCTCCCCATCTTCAGCAAAGACTTATATTTTATCAATGTGTTTCTTCACTATGTATATATATTTTTAATTTAAATTAAACCTACAACAAATCAGAACAATAATAAGACCCCATATTAAAATTGATAGTAGTGTGCTGCAAATTCAGTTCAAAATTATTTTCTCATCAAAAACCCAACAAAAACATAAGCATTTATTGCACTGGAGCACAAGCCCTCCGCATGCTATTACAGTAAAAGCTAGGCATTATTTCCATCTGGCTTTGCGCACACAGGATGTTGTATAAACTACCAGAAGAGCTCTATTTCATTGTAATTAAAATTTAGTGTTACACTTAAGCAACAAGGCAACTCCAGGAGATGTGATTATCATGAGATAATGACCTTGGGATGTTACAAGGCAAGGAAGCAACCAAATGCCTCTAATCCCCCAGGGGGTATGATTATTTCGGAATAACCACACCCCCTGAGGTTGTGTGATTAGTATCAGAGACAAAGTCTGTACCAAGAATACAAATACAATTTTGCAGGGAAATGTTGGGGGGCTGGTCTAGGTGAAGTTGGTAATGAGGAGTGCTGAAACAGCAGTTCTGGATGAGTTGTGTTGTTCATGTGCTAATTCTGAAATGTATTTAAGAACTCTCAGGACACATATAGAGCTGACAGTGATGTCATACCTATATAAGTAATCCTCCATAAATGCACAGATCTAATCTTTTCCTCCTATTTTCATTTCATAATTTCCATTTCATAATAGCAATAAACCATGGTAAGCAATGCATTTCTGGAGGATTATTTCACTTCTCAGGTGGCTGAAGTCACTCAACCTTTAGCCTCGTATCTTTCAAGACATCTGAGAAGTGCAATAATTCCCCAGAAATGCACTGCCTGTCATGTCTTATTGCTTAATTACTTTGTACTTATCAAGTACTTGCTCTTTAAATGAATGCAGAAGCACAGTATGTTTTACAATTATGGTGTGTATAGGAGCAGTATAACACTGTTATGGCAAAACATAAAATAAGTCATTGTTACAGCAGAAGTACAAACTAAAGCTGCAGTATAAACTATGGTACAAACTATGTTGGGTGTGTAACACTTTATTATTCTGATAAGTATCTTGTATATAGCTACGCAATGAAACCTGTTCATCTTTAATAAGGATGCAAAACAAGAACCAGAAAGAAAAGATACAACAGATAATGCAAAACTAAACACTGATTACGGAGTTTATATTCCTCTTGCTATTGATAGCTTTGGTAATATGTTAACATTTCTGAGACTAGTGAAATCACACTAGTAGTGATTCTAGAAATTAAGAAATTAGTTAAATGGTGAGGTTTATCAGCAACAATGGGGAGAGGACACACATTGATCTTCCAGAAAAGAATGTGCCCAAAAATGGGATAGGGAGAATAAAAAGCAGCTTTTACTTGCAGTAAAAGGAAATCCTGTTTGATTTTTTTTAATGAAATCCTTAAAACTAAGATGTTATTCACATTTGTGAGCAACAGGAAAGGATGTGGAATTGAAAAACTCCATTTGCGCAATTCCTATGAGAACTAATGTTGAAACCATCACAGCAAGTCACTGTAAGATCTCACTTCAGTCTCTTAATGGAGTGGTTTCCATCCTTCCTTTTCTACAGCTAAAACAGAGTCCTCTGGAAATAAGTGTTTATCTTAACTGGTCAAAAAAAAAAAAAGAGGCCAAGGGAGAGCTGCTCAGACTTCAAAGGCTGGATTTTATGTGTCTAGCTGTCTACACAAGTTCACAAACTACTCCTGAGCTACAGAAGCTGAGAAATTAAAAATGAAAAAACATTGGGAACATGGATATGGATATCATGATCTCAATATATGCTGAAAACCACCTATTATTGACAGAAAGCACCTTCCCCTCCCGGTGCTGCTAAAAGTAAAATCTGTCTTTTTAAAGCAGGAGACATACAACCCACATAACAAAATCTTCACAGGTTTGACTACTGAGTTCGGAACCTTACCTTCCTAGGAGGAGCCACACACAAAGATTCAGTCAGCCCACAAACTCTGTTGCAGCATATAGTACAGTAATACAAAACCAAGGAGAACACTGGACTTCTGGCTGAAGCAAATTTAAAAAGTTAAAGTCAAGGATACTAAGCTCATAGGCAGTCTTAACGGTCACAAAATACAAAAAGATAAATTCAGCAACGTAACAAAATAGTATTTATTTCGAACTGTTTTTGTCTGAGTTGTGTACACAATATAAATAAACTATTATGGAGGTTAGATATGATTGCTAATGCTGATTGTCACATTTAAAAGTGTTTCTTCATGCTACTGTAATATATTTCAATAAGAGAACTATAATCCTTCACTAAAGCAAAAATGTCTGAAATTAAATTTTACTTTACACTTAACAAATATCTATCTTGTATTCATTTTGTCTTGCAGGCAAAATTGATGCTTGGGTCTCCTCCAAGAGAAGTCCTTCCCCCTTCAGAGAAGGAGTCAACCCAAGACAGCATTACAAAAATCACTGACTGACAGATGTATTGACATACATACAGATATAAATATAATATCTCAAAGTTTCAGAGCCACTATTCCTTCATATAATATGTAAAGAAGAAAATTCCTTTTAGAGAAACAAGACTGAATTTGGCTGAAATTAAATCCAAAGCCCCTTCATTACCCTGATAATATGCAACTCAAGGAAATCGTAATATATAGCACACATCCTCTTTGAATCTGTAGCATATAGCTATGAACCTGAATGAAAATTGACTTGAAAATTTCCACCCAAAAACATATATAGCCCTATCTATGTCTGTTGCAATATAAAGATTAATTCATGATCTAATAAGCTCGTTCACTTTCCGCATTCACTTTGGTGCTAGGAACTTATCTATTAATGCTGAATACTTCTAGTACTCTGCTGTAGTAGAAAAAAAAAGACTTCCCATGCTAGCATCCTAATTTTCTTGATAGTTACTGTCACCGCAACCCTTAATTTAGAACATAGAATTGGCACAATGTTAATTTACAGTGCTCCTCAAAAGCTTCACCTTCCAACCCTGGCACTGCAATTGTGTCACAATTTGAAAGAAAGAGAAGAGTTTATTTCTTAGTGAGTGTGATGTCACATCGAGCAAGAGAGAACACATAAAGTGAAGAGATTTGTAATGCCAGTGTGTTAGTTCAGAGCAATTTTTTTAAGTTGTCACTTTAAATAATCTTGAAAACAGCTAATAGGAGTGGTGGATTGAGTTGGCATAATGTTGAATGCCATTTAGGTGTATATTATATTTGCTTCATCTATTTAGTTATCATCTGTTTTTATTAAAAATAAATAAGAGATCGAAAAGAGAAAATACTACATACGGAAGAACGTTAGGAAGGGAATTTTTTTCTTAACTGCTAGGGGATTTATTCTGAACTGATCTTACTTAGGTAGTGATTCCTTTTTGTGCCTCAGGTAAAGATAAGGAAGGTAGGTCAGAGATAAGTTAGGTAAAAACTAGAAGTAGTTTTTCAAAAACTGAGATAAAATTGTGAAAGTACCTCATGAACATTGTTGATCAGCAAGAACCTCCAGGAAGTACTAAAAATCCACAGTAGGGCCTTGCATAATGTAGTGACAAAGGAAAAAAAGCATGATATATTATTCCAGAGAATGGTATCATTTGTATGTTCTCTGTGGACCTGAAAGGTCTTGTAACCCACAGTAAGAAAATGTTTAATTAATTAACCTACCTGAATTCCTCTCAACTAGAGCCAAGACTTTAATATACAGCCTGTGAATGACACAGACTACATTGAAATAAGGCAACTCAGAAGTAAGTACCCTAAGCTGTATTCTGATTGAAACCCACCAATATCTTTCAGCTTCTTGGTAGAGAGATAGAAAGAGAATTCATTGCTCTCTTAGAGAAAAACAAATGCCAGGATGACTGGGGGATCACGACTCTGGCATGCAGAGCAGCACGTTTCTGCAATCAGAATGAGACAGCCATACAGTACTAGCCTTTTTTTCTGGCCTGTCAAGGGGCAGAGTAGTTTTTTGGTCTACCTGGCAGCTGGGAGCCAAAAGGCAGGGAGAGGAACAGATTAGATGGACCTCCCTATCAATCTGCATTTAAGTACCTCAGGCCATCTGGCAAAAAAGCACATGCTTCTGCCTGCCCAGTGTGGAGATCAGAGAGGGAACTGGAGAAAGTGGGAGAATAGCGTCTCTGCAGTACTGAAAGAAAGAAGAAGGTGGCGAATACTTAAGTGGAAGAAGACAAGGATATCTCGGAGATAACTTGTTAGCATGCGGACACTCATGGTACTAGGATAACAGAGAAATTTAGAGGGAACCAGGGAATATAAGGGCTAGAAATGGTGGGCAGAAGGTTCAGAAGAAGTGGATAAACTGAACCCTTTAACAGCTTACTTTAAAATGTGCTGCTGCTAGGATTAATATGATTTTAACACTTCTCATGTGAATTTTAGAGCAAACAATGAACGCTATCTGAAGACAAAAGTATTCTTTCCAGAAAAGCTGCTGTACTATTTTTCCAAGTAGAGGAAGTAATTTCTGCTTATCTTTTCCATCCAAATGCCAAATGAATCTACCCCTGATCAAAAGAATGGTTTGGATGAGGAGTGGTGCAGTCAGATTAAAACAAAACTAAGACAACTAAGGCAGCAGACAAATACAAGGGAAAAGCTGAGTCAAAATCAAATGCTGAAGTATTCACAGAAGATAAATAATTGAAGAATAAAAATTGTACCTTGAGATATTTGTTACAGTATAGTAATTTGTACATCCCAAACCCCACTACTGAAAACTGGAGCATCCTTCATCTCACTTGTGAGCATTCTTCTTCTTACAGTAATTTTATTTAACTCTTCCCTCATGAATTCAGTTCAGCATTTGTAAGCAATACACCACAGAAAACTATCTTGTTGCATTGTAAAATAAGTATACCAGACCAAAAATTGTCACAAATTATAGTATTTTTTTTTTCTTAATGGTAGATATAAAAAAAAAATTGTTAAAATATTCTGTATAAAAAACTAAAACCCTATTATCATTCCTGATGCTTCTAACCCAGTGGAATTCATGTTTTATAAATGAAATGTTAGATCTTATTTCTTTATTGACTAGAAAAAGCCGGGTAAAATCCCAGAAGAATACCTACAGTACATCTTTTCTGACATGGGGCAATTGGCTGTTTCATTACAGGGAAATCAAACCATATGTAACTTGATTCTTTATTACCTCCTTGTAGGGAGAAATAGATCAATCTTTGGAAGCCAGTATGGACAATAATTTAGATGATAACTTGAAGAGATCACATTTTAGTGTTTAAGGCCAGATAAAATCATGAAGTTTTTCTTTAGAGCATTTAAAACTTAGTGAAAGGCACTGTTGCATAATTCCAAGCATTTAAAATTTAGGGATACTTCCTCAATACTTGTAATAGAAATTTTTACAACATTTTATTTCATTATTGCTTTTAAAGCACTTTAGTCTGTGAGGGCTGGGAAATATGTAGAGTTGTATACAGGGCTGTTATCTAATGAGTAGGTTCACGTGTTTTTCATCCATGTTAGATAATAATGACAACACATCCCCAGTCCCCCTATTTAGGGTGACTGCTTCTCATCTCTCTCTAGCTGACTAATCTAAACTACTTACACAGGTTTCATCTGTAGTCAGTCAAGAGCAATAGCATTTCCATATGAAGACTCAATACACATGTTTTATATGTATTTCTACAGATGAAACAAAACCTGCTTTGGAGACCTTCCTTTTCCCTAATCCTTCCTAAAGTAGACTTACCTAAATTCATACTTAAGCTTGAAAATTGGACTGTATGGCTAACTTTAAACAGTTAAATTATAAATATCCTAGCTTTATTGATTCATTTTTAATTACCTAACTATGTAAAGAAAATACATGGCAAAAATAAAGTGATAGTTACTATGTACTGATTAATATTACACTGAAGCGAAATGTGACATAACAAAAACACAGAATCACAGAATGTTAGGGGTTGGAAGGGACCTCAAAAAATCATCTAGTCCAACCCCCCTGCCAGAGCAGGACCACCTAGATCAGGTCACACAGGAACACATCCAGGTGGGTTTTGAATGTCTCCAGAGGAGACTCCACAACCTCCCTCGGCAGCCTGTTCCAGTGTTCTGTCACTGTGAAAAAGTTTCTCCTTATGTTTACATGGAACCTCCTATGTTCCAGTTTGCACCCATTGCCCCTTGTCCTATAATAGCTGGATTGGGTAGAGAAGCTTAATCATTATTAAAGCAAAATAAACTTTGCTAACAGGAATCTCAAGATTTTATTCAACTAAAGGAATTGCAAAATCTTGCACTGGACTTCACCAGGACTAACCCTGGCTACAAGATGGAAAGCAGCTTGACAGAGAAAGATCTGGAGGTCCTGGTGGGCACAAGATAACTATTAGCTAGCAATATGCCTTCACAGCAAAGACCAAAGACACCCTAGGGCTGTATTAGGAAAAGCAATGCCAGCAGGTTAAGGCAGGTGATTATTTCCTTCGGTGCAGCACTGTTGAGAAACATCTGGAGTGATGGGACCAGTTCTGGGCTCTCCGGTATAAGACAGACATGGACTTACTGGAGCAAGTCCAACAAAGGGCCACAAAGATGGTTAAAGGATTGGAGAATCTGGCATACAATGGTGAGGCTGAGAGAGCTGGGACCATTTAGCCTGAAGAAGAGAAGTTTCAGGAAGGATCTTATCAGTGTGTACAACACTTGATGGGGTGCAAGTAAAGGAGATGGAGGTAGTATCTCCCCAGTAGTATCCAGTGAGAGGACAGGAGGCAATAGGCACAAACTGAAACATAGGAAATTCCACTCAAACATAAGAAAAGAACATTTTTACTGTGAGGGTAGTCAAATGCTGGAACAGGTTACCCAGAGGGGCTGTGGCATCTCCATCCCTGGAGATATTGAGAATATGTCTATACACAGTCCTGGACACTCAGCTCTAAGTGACCTTGCTTGACCAGGAAAGTTGGACTAGATGATCTCCAGAGGTGCCTTCCAACCTTAGGCATTCTGTGATTCTGTGTTATAAAACCTGAGGATACTCATTCTCTTTACTGATGCCCAAAAATGTGAAAAAGCACCGAGTCATAGCAAAAATCAGAAATACCATGTCTCACGGAGAGACCTGGTCTCTATATTGGTGAAATTACACAGCCTGTGGACTTCAGTAGTGCCATTACTAAATATGTCTCTTACATATTATGTATATATGTCCTGAAAAGTAAAGGAATAAATATGTGATCCATTAGATGAGCCCCTTCTGCAAGGGATTTGGCAAGAGCTCACTAAATAATGAAATTACCCAATATCAAATGCTACAAAGCATATGCTTTGTGGAACAATCATGGTAATGAAAGACACTTAGCCTGAACTGAAAAATACAGGACAGGAAGAAGTTAGGAATTCAACTAGTCCTTTCTTTTTCTCTGAGACAAGGTCAAGACCACATTTACTAGAAGTCTGTTTAATTTATTCTTGAAAATACACTGGTAAGGGGATTCTAGAGCACCTGAATGTAAGCTGTTCCACATAGTTTCACTATCCTTATACCTGGAAATCTTTTTGCTGATACTCATCTTCACCTGATCAATGAGCAAGGAGATCTCTTTAAAGTGATATGTATTACTTTACCTCTTATACACTGGCAAACAATTATGGCAGATATAACCACGCAGGAAGTCTTCTCAGTCTTCAAAGAAACAAAACTCCAAAACACTCAACCGTTTTCCCCTATGCAATATTTTCCACTACAACTGTCACCAGGCAATCTTCTGGCAGTCTGTGATATACCAGACATGATGCATGTATGACATATATATAGCAACAAGAGGGCGAGACCATGGAGAAATGGCTTCAGTGCCCCAGAAAGGGCTGTAGATACATTGGGATGTAATATTACGGATGGAATCAACACCAGTTAGCTGAAGAATGGGGTAAGAACAAATTTTCCTGAAAGCAGTGGCAATTTTCAGGCAATTTCTAAAGTGCACGTTAGCTTGGTAACAGCAAATGCAAGATTTAAAAACTGTCACAGTACTAAAACTTTCCTAGCTGTGGTAGATCAAGGTCTTTACTACACCTTTTCTAATAGCTAAAGGTCATCCAAGATTTATGACTGCCCAAATATGAAGTTTTCTTATTCTGGGCTGTTAAAACTAGCAGTAGCTAATATAGTCAGGCCCTGTACATCCGTTCATTTTCAGTTCATTTAACAGAAGTCATGAATTCCATCTAAAATGAGCAAAACCAGAAAAAAGAGAAGAGAAGAGAAGAGAAGAGAAGAGAAGAGAAGAGAAGAGAAGAGAAGAGAAGAGAAGAGAAGAGAA
>WUAM01000327.1:771113-799212 GCA_024336885.1 Actenoides hombroni | reverse complement strand
AAAGGAAAGGAAAGGAAAGGAAAGGAAAGGAAAGGAAAGGAAAGGAAAGGAAAGGAAAGGAAAGGAAAGGAAAGGATATGTCTTTTTTGGGAATACAGTATAGTATTAGAAGCTAATGCTAACTAGAACCTGAATTTTGCAGTAAAGATCTTAGCAGGTAGATTTTTAAGTCTGTTATAAATTTAAAATTTGCATTTAAAAAGTAGGATGTAGGTATGACTTCTACATCTACATTAGTACACATCTGAATACTTTGCTTCAAAATAACTCAGGTATTCCCAGTATCTTTTTTTAACAAATAAAATCAGCATTTTGCTAATTGTTGCAAAGAACACAAAGAGAAGAGCTATTTCTCTATGGTATTTTCTGGGACCAGCAATCTCATGTTCTCTCTGTCACTGTGAAAATCCTTGATGTGATATTAAAAGCTACGTTTTGACAGCCATCTTCATGTAATATTCAAACGTCTTTTCACCATCACAGGTACAATACAAGACTGAGATCTCTGCTTGAAGAAGATGGAGAATTTGATTCATACCTTTGTCATGTCTAGGTTTGGCTACTTTAATTTATTATTTTAGCTAAGTCAAGCTAAATGTCTGCTCAGCGTCTCCAATTTTGTCAAAACATCAATTGCTACAAATCTACCCCAACTCAATACTGTTTATCAATCCACTTAAGTGTTTCCATTTACTTCTAGCAAAACATCACATTTATTTTAAAGGCAAGCTTTCAGCTGAAGAACCATACTATTGCTAATTTGTGCTGTTATTTAATAGACTAGATTTTGAAAGGGGCTTTCAAGTGTGTAGGCATAGCATTTACACATTTAAGTAATAGGGTTTATGCTTGCAGAGCCCATTTATGACAAAAGGGATTTGCCTCAGAAATGTAGGCAAGTGCTAGATCCATCACATGCAGGCACAGATGATGATGTTTTTAAAATATATGAACAAATTTTTCCATAAGGAAAAAGTTTTGAGTACATCTGTGGAGCCAGAATTTGGCCTAGATTTAAAGTGGATTTTCTACTGGAGGTACCATTGTTAAAGCAGCAATTTCAGGACAATTTTGTCATGGCTCACTTCATGTTTTAGTGATTTTGAGGGAAAAACTTCTCTCTCTTGTTTTTTTTCTCCCTCATAACCTTACTTAGCAGCTAAAAACTGAAGTGGAAACTATGTTAATCAAAATCAATTTTCTGTATGAAAACTGCAGATTTAATCTCCTTATTTGTGCCTAGAAATTAATAAAGTGTTATCGAAATAGGTTGTTTCTTTTCCAAAGATATCTGACATTGATAAAAGGACTTGAAGTGATGGGGAATTTACCATATTCTTCACTAATCCATTGCAAAGCTGATTGCCCTCACTGTTATAACTGTGTATCTTGCATCTATTCTTTCAGCTGAAATCCCCTGCGACTGCACGTTGGTTCAAGTAAGATGCCATGGCTTGTGTAAGAGCTTAATACATCAATGACTGCTCCATGTGCTGACAATACAAAATGAGTGAGCTTTCTCCAACCATCAGATCAGATAGAATAATCTTGTTACAGAACATTTATGCTTAAATTTAAATTTATAAAGCATTGCACAGGATTTTAACCATGTTATTTCACTGACCATAATGGAAATTTTCTGACTGCATGCCCTACAAACTGCTGATAAAATGTATGTGTTAGACACTAAGGGCAAGATACATGAAATGAATAGGGTGCTGCTGTGCTGGGATTTGTAATGCCTAAACTTTTAAGCTGCTTGGTTTCCTTTCTGCTATCAAGGTCCTGGATTAGATGGCCAAGACTCAGTGAGAATAACAGTATAAATCAGTGGGAGCACATAGATGCCTCACAGCAACCAGTAAGTTCTGTAGGAAGTGTCTTTATTCTAGTCACAATAAAGCTTTAGCTATTGCTAAAGGGGGAAAATACATTGCATTAAAATTCTGGCCATGGTTTAGCAGCTTATTCTGCAATTAGAAGGCACCAAAGATGCCTTCTGTACTTCAAAATCATGTATCTAGGAGGTAGAGATACTTCTGTCAATGCTCAATGTCCAGGTGGAGAATAGTGACAAGTGGTGTACCTCAGGAGTACATGCTGGGACCAGTGCTGTTTAATGTCCTCATCAATGATATAGACGACAGGATCGAGTGTACAATCAGCAAGTTTACAGAGAACACCAAGATGAAAGGTGTGGTCAATATGCCAGAGGGACCACATGTCATTCAGAGGGACCTGGACAAGCTGGAGAAGTGGGACCAGGTAAACCTCATGGGATTCAACAAGACCAAGTGCAGCGTCCTGCACATGTGTGGAAGCAATCCTCATTATGAATACAGGCTGGGGATGAGGTCGTAGAGAGCATCCTTGCAGAAGAGAACTTGGGGGTACTAGTAGACAAGAAGTTAGACATGATCCAACATTGTGCACTTGCAACCCACAAGGCCAATCACATTCTGGGCTGCATCAAAAGAAGCATGGTCAACAGGTTGAGGGAAGTGATTCTGCCCCTCTGCTCTGGTGAGACCTCACCTGGAATACTGTGTCCAGCACTGGAGCTCTCAACACAAGGAGGACATGGACCTGATGGAACGGGTCCAGAGGAGGGACACAAAAATGGTCAGAGGGCTGGAGCACCTCTCCTACGAGGACAGGTTAAGGGAGTTAGGACTGTTCATCCTGGAGAAGAGAAGGCTCTGAGGAGACCTTACAGCAGCCTTCTAGTACCTGAAGGAACCCTGCAAGAAAGCTGTAGAGAGCTTGTTTACAAGGGCATGTAGCAACAGGATGAGGGGCAATAGTTTTAAACTAGAGAAGGGTAGATTTACATTGGACATTAGGAAGAAGTTCTTTACTATGAGGGTGGTGGAACACTGGAACAGGTTGCCCAGGGAGATGGTGGAGGCCCCATCCCTGGAGGCATTCAAGGTCAGGCTTGACGAGGCTCTGAGCAACATGATCTAGTTGCAGATGTCCGTGCTTACTGCAGGGGGATTGGAATAGATGGACTTAAGAGGTCCTTTCCAACCTGGGACATTCTGTGATTCTATGATTATCCCCTTCTGCATGACAGGATGAGTCAGAAGAAACACTTCAAGAGAAGGCTGTAAAGGTGATGGCTCTTTTACACAATGATTCCTAAGGTAAACCTCCTTTTCAGCATATTTGAAATCACAAATAAGTTGCTGCTTCTGCCTGAAATAATTGTATTCCCAACCAGAGAAAAGATCAATCTAAGCACAGTAGACATCATTAAACTATTTTCTGAACTGTGTGCTTCAAAGTTGTGTATGGCCACCATCCTTCAAATTCATTCCCTAAGCCAGATCCCCAGCTTGATGTTCCTGGCATTACCGTTCTCTAACCCTCTGTCCCCAAATAAAGACTTTAAACCCAAGTTCCACATGCCCCCCTTTAGTAACATTAAATGGTTGAGGTTAGAAGGGGCCTCTGGAAGTTATCTGATTCAACTCGCCTGCTCAAGTACAGCCACCTAGAGACAGTTGCTTAGGACTATGTCTGGATGGCTTTTGATTACCTTCCAGGAGGAAGACTCTGCAATTTCTCTAGACAACCTGTGCCAGTACTTGGTCACCCTCATAGTAAGAAAGTATTTCCTGATGTTCAAACAGAACGTCCTGTGTTTCCACTTATGCCCATTGCCTCTGGTCCTATGACTGGGCACCACTTAAAAGAGCCTGACTCTGTCCTCTTTGTACTCTCCCTTCAAGTATGTATACAAATGGATAAGATCCTTCTGAGCACTTTGCTTCTTCAGGCTGAACAGTCCCAGCTCTCTGGGGACTCATAGGAGAGATGTTCCAGTCCCTTTATCATCTTCAACACCCTTTGCTGGACTCTCTCTAGTGTGTCTTGTACTGAGGAGCCCAGAACTGGACACAATACTTCAGGAGAGGCCTCACAATTGCTGAGGGATCACCTCTCTTGAACTGCTGACAAACTCCTAATGCAATCCAGTATACCTTTTGTCTCATCTGGGGCAAGGGCATAATACTGCTTCATGTTCAGCTTGGTGTTCACCAGGAGCCCTAGGTCCTTTTATTCAAAGCTGCTTTTCAGGTGGGCAGTCCCCAACTTATATTCATGTATTTCCACTCTGCTGTTTCCATACTTCGTATTTCTCAGACTTCTGCATCATGAACAAGCAAAGCTCTTCGATCCTGGTTACCTGAAGCCTTACTTCTGAACTGCATGGGTTACTCTTTCCAGGAAGTAACTGCGGAACTAGAATACCTGAAAGCTAGGACCTTCTCTTCAGATGAGGTGAGGGGAAGTGGGAAAAAGAACTGAAACAGATATAAGGAAAGGAATACAAGAAAAGTAATGTGGCACATACAGCTGGATTGTTGAACAGGGAGACACAACTTCTGCATTTCATATAGTATGTCACAAAGACAAGTCACTTCATGCTCCTGTATAAAAGATCTCACCACTAAGTACAACAGTTCTTTTCAGTTTTATCTCCTTCATTTGCTGTCCAATTATGCTATATAAAAGGATTTTCAAAATATACTTCAAGAGTTATTTATTGATTTCGTGGTAAATGGATTTTGCCTTATAAAAACAAACATCCCTGAAGTATTCACCATAATAGGGATCAAAAATTATGGTTACTCCTTTCATGACAGTTGCCACTCACAGAGAGCAACCTTTTCAAGAAAAGCTAGTGATCTGTACCCAAATGTATAATATAAACTCAGGTGTGTAACAGGATGTTTCAAGATTTGAATCACACAGAGGTAAACAGTAACACTTTTGAGACAGAGTTTCAAGTCCCTTGTCCCATGCCCTAGTGTCTTGTTTAGTGTTGTAGATATAACATTAGTCACACAGTTAAACTATAATTCAAAAGAGTGATCTAGTTAGGAGGAGCCAGAGCAGAAGTTAGGAGACCTCTTTACTATTTCAAATTACATCATTTCTTTCCCAAATGTGTTTGTCTCAGAATTAGAATTACATATATCTGGTTTTATTAATAAAATAGATGTTACATGGTCAGTAATTTACTAATTAAAAATATCATTGGCATTAGCAGGAAAGCGAGATGTATCCTGACTTCATGATTTACATTTTGTGATAATCCTTTGAATGACTTTATTGTACCGAGTGCTTAACAAAGAATCATTCACGGTGCACTACAGTGCACATTGCTATAGTTCATGACCTTCTGACATGAATTAAATAATACATATCTTGTATAACTCTGGTCTAAAATATAATAGATATGGTCTTGAAACATGAGTTTGCAGGCTGTTCTGTTAGACCCCTGGATGGAGCCCTAGAAAGTTATACACAAATCTCTTGGTAGCCTTATAGATTTTTGCTGTTATTATGTAGAAACCTGTTTTGTCCTTTCTGGTTTGCACCTAAGAAGAAAAGTTGAAACATTAACTTTCCTTGCTCTCATTATGTTTGGAATGTGACATTCACCCTTGCAAGCAGGCAAGAGGATTCAGTTAATGTTTAGCTCTAGGTAACATTATCAATTACCTTACCATACTTAACATGGAACAACAGTTCACTCAAGACATTGATATGTGCTGATCACAAAGAGATATCTTCTGAGATATGTAGATTTCAGAATGTCTGTATTTCTTTTTGCAGAGTCTTGAGATTCTAAAAATTCCTCGTGGGATATGGCAAAGGCAAAACTAAAGATTCTTGAAGTAACTCTGTAAAAGTATACAAGAAACTTAATAAACCACGTAGACAGCACTTTGGAGCAGCAATCACTAACATATCGGGGGATGAGGAACCTCATACAGCACCTCCAAAACATATCATTTAGTTAAGCTTTATATTACTATGTTACACACTAGATGAGGGAAGTCTTTCTCCCTGTGTTTTAGTAATCTAACAACGCATTTTTGTGTCTCTCAGCATTTAACATTCAATTTGTTAAATGTCACTGAAGAAAAATAAAATTAAATAGACATCAGTTAATATTGTACTCTTTAATGTTTCATCACCCCATGACTCAATGTTTCGCCACATTGACCTAATATGCCATGACAGGAACACGGTCCTTGTTTCAGAATATTTCAAGTGTAGAAACAACTAAATCTTACTGAGAATTGTGTGCTACCTTAGCAACCAGATACACCATTATTGACAATATTTTAACTATTCATAGTAAGGATATATCATTACAAAACTATACTAAGTGAAACATGAGTTATTTAGGTACGTAACATTTTAATTGCCCCAGTCAGGAGTCGATTCTTCCTCACACGGCACTGTGACATTATTCTTACAGCAGACCTCAATGTAGCTATTTAGTATCTAGCCAGATTAGGCAAAATTGAGCTGTAAATTCAAAATTTTTTAGGTCTGTCTGACACTAAATGACTCTCACAATATAAAACCTTCAACTGCCACAGGCTAAAAAGGTTAAAGTAGGCTAAAAGGTTAAAATAATAATATACCTTCCATTTATTTGTCTTGTATTTAAATTCATCCATATCTGTTATTAAGGAAAATCCTCATGCGTTGACAGCTGTGGCTGCTGTTGATGGAGTTTCAGCCATGTTGGACAGAAGTCCACATCACAAAGCTATAAGTACAAGTGGTAGAACAGTGTGCTCTTAAAGATCTTAAATAAGAATGGAAAGGTTGATAAAATTAAGCTTCTCTTTCACTTTTGAGTCAACCATCCCCAGACAAGATTGAGACATTCTGGCATTATTGTAAGTAAGGTTCTATTTCCATACTTAATTATCCTGTGAATACAAAAGGGCCTATATCAGTTGTTACTATTAAATTACAACTCAGAAATGCAAGAATACAGAAAACTGGAGGAGAAGGATGAGCAAAGTGGTGAAGATTTAGATTAGATGTCAGACTAGAACATTCTGCTGAAATTATTGCAAAATACTTGCTAGCAGAGACAATAGTAAATCTGGCCAGCTACATTTATTAAAAGTATTCTCTATTCATTATTTATTTACAAATAATCACCTTCCAGATATTTAGGTATTAAAGAGACTCTGTTTTTCCCTAGAAACTTAATTAATTTACCTATCCCAGTATAACCCATTTATCCAATTTATCTTCTTTTTTATTTTACAAGCTACCCGTAATTTGAGCTGTCACATTAATATATAGCGATTCCAGTGCACTTAATCAGGACGACTCTAAAATGAAAAAATGGAAGGAAATGCATAAACATTTACAAGGTCATCTGCCAGCATATCATTCCATGAGTGAAAGTATCCTATGAGGTGCACTTTAACCTTAAAAGACAAGGTCAACATGACTACTTTTTTTTGTTTATTCCTAGATGCACAGGTTTCATGTGCACTACTTAGTATCTACCATTCCTGTGAGATAATTGTATTGAAAATTATTAGCTGCAAATGCATCACCACAAAAAGAGCAAACTCAGATAAACATTTGATCTTTCATGTTTGCAACCAGTTTCACACATTCTGTCCTTATTATACCCAATTAGTTTTGGCAATTACCACTGATTACTGTATAATCTCACTTTTGAACATTTTATATGGATTCAGAAGAATGGATTAATTCCCATTAGTTGTGTTCTTAGAAGCTTGGAAATAATTTCAGATACACTTTCTTCATTGTTCCTTTTTCTTCTCATGTACACCTATGATGGAACTTAAAAGCAGTTTGAGCTGTGGATATTCCCTGATCTGCTGATGTTCCAGAAACCTTGCACAGTGAAGAATATTTCCTGAGGGGACATAAAAAAAAATTGACCTAGCAGTGGAAACATAGGTTTTATTTGAATCAAAGCAACTTTGAAAGAAATTGATCAGATTATTTCAATAAATTTGTTTAAAGTTATCACACATAGATAGAAGTACATTTCTAAATGTAAGGGAAAAAAATCCATTTCTTCCAAGGAAGACCAGAGATGAGAAAAGAGCCAAAGTAGAGGGAAAATCCATAACAATTTATGGATCATTTTAATTTACTTGGATTCCTGATGGTGATGCTATTATCCTAAACATAGCATTAAGATGTAGCCTGCAGTCTGGTTATCTGCCTGTTCTGGATGGTAAGGGACAGGACGTATGTGTGTGACAGTAAAGTATGGCAGTTTTCATCAATGTTCTCTCAGTGTCAAACCAGATAATATCACTCCACTCAAAGAAAGTTTAGAGTAGATTCCAATTACAGACAATGGAGAGCACCAGGCACTTTGAGGATGCAATTACTTATTTTAGATGTCTATTTTGGATGCACTCAGTCACATCCTGAAGACACATAGCATTCAACAGTGTATAGGGGTGTATAGACAATCTAGCAACATGTAGAAAATGCAGATGTACATATTTGGGCAAAGCCCACTCTATGTCTCTGATTACTTTGCCACATTTCTTTCATTTGGGAAAGTCAATAAGGAGCCTTATGAGTGAATAACTGCACTGATATCTGTATTCCACAAGTCACTTAATCAGTTTGATGATTTATAATGCCAGATACTATGTTATCCATATATCTGTTCTTTATTAGATAAGCTTCAGGCAATGCTGTATCCTTCTGGCCAGTTGCCTTTTCTGTTGAAACATCAGATCAAATTTACGTCTCTGCAAAGCTTTCTTCATGTCTCTGTTTTCTGAGGGATATATGAGGACAGCACTGAAGCCCCTGTGCTCTGAGCCTGCATTCAGAGTATCTAGCATCAGTTTCCTTCATTCATCGCCAACACAGGGAACCACCAGGAAATCCCATGTCATGGCATATCCTAGATATTGACAACATGCAACTCCCTGTTTTCATTCTTTTAATTTAGAAGTCCAGTTAAACAATGAACAGAGCAAAGTATGCATTGATGGCCTCATGGAAAAGAGGTGACAAAAATTAAGAGCAATATTTAAAGAAAGTAAAAGTAGAAAATATTAATCACCTATCTCTACTCCTTATGGAGATTAAGGTTTTCAACACAAGGCATGTCATTGGATTTCCAGCTACTTCAAGGATTATTCAGTATCATTTTTAGCCAAAAGAGGTCTTTTTTTACTCTACATTTTCTTTTAAGATGTTCACATCTTAGTTCTTTAGGACTAATGCCTTCCTTTATTAACCCAGTGATTTGTTAGTTCAAGGTTAAATCATGGTATATGGCACTACTCAGAATGACACCAAAGGGCAGAATTTAGTGGGCCCACTTATTAAGTAACATATCAGAGAGAACACATGAACCTTGGCTGTGCTAGTTATAAAATGACCAGGACAAAGTTGACAATGGTCACTTGGAACCATAATGCTGCAAAGAGATTCATTTATGTCTGTGCAAGATCCCTTGTCCCTCACTGTCTGATATCACCGTGGCATATACACTGCAGTGCCTTTAACAACAGCAATATCTTCGTATGGAAGTTCATCTATATTTGATTTTTAAAAAACTGTTACTGTGTTATCAGCTAACATTCCTAATTAACAAAATATTTGTAACACAGACTTTAGTCCAATTCATTGGTAGGCTACAGGTCAGACTTTGGCATTGCAAGGAGCAAACTTCTGTTCTAGGCAAAGTTTATAATTGTTGTAATTGAAAGTAAATGCAGATATACCTTGAAATCTACTTTGCTCTGTGACTTTTTTTTCTCTCTTGAATAGACTGGATCTTGTTACCTTCAACCAATTTTTCTAGGCTTTTTCAAACAGACTATTCACGAAGCTGTGAGGGTTTAGCAGTAGGTAACTGAAAGACATTCTTCTGACATTAAAAGGACTCACAGGAGTTCCCCTTTTCAATGTTTTTTTTTATATTTCTGTAAGAAATAATTTTGATATTATGTGTTGCATTTGGACAATGAGTATTTATATGGAAAACTCTTTAGCATATAAATAAATAAAGTGTATCCCTTAAAAGACCAGTAATTCCATATCTTGATATACTAGTTTCATGCTGTGGGTGCAGTCCAGCTAGTGAATCAATTGTAGTGTAACATTATGATTACTACAATTCACAATTAACATTTTTAACTAAGGAAGGTTTTAAAATCTCTTTACAGCTTTAAACCAAACATTGATATTTACCATGAAGTCTATTCATGTTACATTTCATCCCATCTTGTCAGTCAATGCCTAATGCAGTGTTAGTCTAATTATATACATACAACATAATTATATTGTAAGTAGAAATCCTCCTATTTAATATAACAATGCCTTAGACATGGCTAGACTAAAGAAACAGTGCTTTTCAGAGTTGTGTACAATGATTCTTACCTAAACAAAGAACTGAAATGTCATATGAAGATGGAGCACAATAAAAGTGATTGATATGTCATTTTTTTTTACTAGTTAAGACACTCTCTGCTATCTGACTACTTTACAATGCACTCTAAATACAAAAAAAAATGTGTCATAATGTTGGTTGAAGATATATATTCCTGTTATTGATTTAACCTGTTTAAATTACACTATTGTTTTCAAGGAAAGCTTAACATGCATCTTAGATGAGTGACATGTTCTTTTTTTAGCTTTAGTACTTTACAGAAGAAAAGAAGAAGCAGAGAGAGCATCAGACCTAGGAGGCACGTGGATCAGATATTATCAGTCACCTAGCTCATATTGTCTCATTAATGTGGTTTCAGAAGAAGGTCAGACCTGTAGCAGATGTATTACTTGGGTGACAACAGGAACATCAGCATTGATGCGTATTACTCAAAGAAGTAAAACCTCTCTGCTTGGGCCATTGCTGCTCAGTCAGGACACCATTACAACGAATAAATTGTTACACTTAGTCTCATAAGCGTATATGAAAAAGAACTGCCATCAGTGTACTTCCTTCAGATTAACAGACTATATCTCCTCAGACGCAGACAAAGGAGGAATTTTGGAGAGAAGAGAGGGAAAAATGTGTGTAGATTCTGTACGTGAGTCATACGATATGGGAAGAAGCCTACAAGGCTCGTGTGTTTCCAAAGCATGAAGTAGACAACAATGAACGCAGTGGATCAACATCACCAAGAGGTATTCAGTGCAACCTGCAAAATTGAATCGAAGTGTCTAAATGTCAGTACCTATATGTAAACTGTCTAAGTTCCTATTTTGGTCACCTGAATGTTAGTCAATACAAGCAAGAGGGCTGTATATGTGTCTAAATGTCGTTAGCTACTTTAAGGTGATTTTAAGAGTCCTTCGGAATCTATTCATTGTATTGCCTACATGCAAACTTGAATACCTAACTCACATGTTGGTACTTCTATTTAGATACCTAAATTCTGATTTTTAGAATACAAAGCTGAGAATCAGCCCTGTGAACAAATGATAATGATCCTTTGACCACAGGAATCAAAAGTATAGAGAAGCATTCTTGTTTGTTATCTGTTCAGGAAGAACTCAGTATATGAATGAAAACCACAGTTTTAAAATCCTGTAGTCAGGTGTCACGGTTTAATCCCAGCTGGTAACTAAGCACCACACAGCTGCTCACTTATTCTCCCCTGGTGGGATGTGGGAGAGAATCAGAAGAGTAAAAGTGAGAAAACTTGTGCATTGAGATAAAACCAGTTTAATAGGTAAAGCAAAAGCTGCACTCACAAGCAAAGCAAAACAAAGGGTTCATTCCCTACTTCCCATTGGCAGGATGATATTTAGCTGTCTCCAGGAAAGCAGGGCTCCATCATGCATCATGGTTACTTGGGAGAAAGGTACCACCATTCCAAACAGCCCCCTCTCCTTCTTCCCCCAGCTTTATAGTCTGAGCATAATGTCATACGATATGAAATATCCCTTTGGTCATTTGGGGTCAGCTGATGTGGCCGTGTCTCCTCCCAGCTCCTTGGGCATCCCCAGTTTACTCACTGGTGGGATGGGGTGAGAAGCAGAAAAGGCCTTGACTCTGTTTAAGCACTGCTCAGCAATAACAAAAACATTTCAGTGTTATCAACACTGTTTTCAGCACAAATCCAAAACACACCCTCATACTAGCTACTATTAAGAAAATTAACTTTATTCCAGCCAAAAGCAACACAGTAGGGACATCTTTGAGCACAATCAGTTACGTGACTTTGGGGGATCTCTTTCTTCTCAGAGTCCTATGGTCTTATTCACCTAATACTATTTTTTTGAGTTACCACACAGCAGCAACTCTACTGTGTTTGTTAATCATCTAGGTCTTGCCCTCTGACATATGCAAAGTAGTTTGATCTGAGAAAATAACCTCAATATATCATATGTGGTGGGACAACAAATGACCTGTACACAAACCATGACCACTAATCAAGGGGGATGGTATGACTTGCTCCTGTGTGCAGTAGTAACTCCTCCCAGATTTGTTCTGCACCCTTTGAGGAAACTGATCCTGTACTCAGTCTAATACTGTTTTTTGAAGATACAGGACAGATCACAAAACTAAGAGGGCAGGAGAAGGAGGTTGCAGAGTTGGAAATATGTGATACCAATTTCACTTAGGAAGGTTTGAGAGGCTTCTATAACTAAAAGATAAGTGAAGTTGGATTTGAATTTTTAACAAATAATTTATCACTAGCCTTCTAGATCTTCCTTGAGACCATTCTGGCTGTCTCTAGCAGAGGCCAAAGTGAAATTATTCCTGACTTTTGAAAAGGAAAATTTGATCAGTCTTGGGACATTTTATTTTCTATCAGATACTTTCCCCCAAATCTTTAAAATAGTCTTTAGTTAACCTGGGAATCTTCTGATTTTATTTTTTTCTTTAAGCAGAGAAATACTTGAGGTTCTGTTGTCAGATATTTTTGTATCTATGGCATATCTGACATACGAGGAGAGGCTGAGATTGCTGGGACCATTCAGTCTGGAGAAGAGAAAGCTCAGAGGGGAATCTTATCAGTGTGTGTGATGAATACCTGATGGTGATGGGTAAAGAAGATGGAGCCAGACCCTTACCAATGATATTCAACAAAAGGACAAGCAGCGAATGACACAAACTGAAATGCAGGAAAATCCACTCAAACTTAGGAAAAAAAAATATACTGTAAGGTTGGCCAAATGCTTGTGCAGATTGCCCAGAGAGGCAGTGGAATCTCTATCCTTGGAGATATTGAAAAGCTGACTGGATACAGCCCTGAGCAACCTGCTCCAGCTGGCCCTGCAGTGAGCAAAAGATTGGACTAGATGATGTCTAGAGTTGCCTTCCAATCTCAGTCATTCTGTGATCTTTCGGGTTTTCAGTTCCATATCCCTGGTCAGTAGAAGATTATAAAACAACAAAAGATTTTTAATATCTTTTTCAACCTTCTGAAATATTATTGTTATCACATATTACACAAGACTATTTAGAACTTTGCATTGCATCAGAAGTTTAGCATAAGTATAGCATCATTTAACCTTGATACACAAACCAAAGTTTCAAGCACTGGTGACTTTCATATTCATTGTCCTTTTTTTCTTTATCCTTTCAAACTTTAATTTCCAAGTTATTTATATATTTTTGTCATTAAACTTCAAAGAGCATGTTTGAGATGAGAAATCGAATCCCTCTGTATGTGTCTCAATTGCCAGCTGACAGTCAGTAACTAGTGAAGGGAGATAATCTATTAACAAAGTAACCTTTATCTACAAGTTTAATGGACTTCAGCCACCTAAAAAGAACACTCAAGACAGCTGTGATCCCTTATAACCTAGTCAAATGCAGCTCTGAGCATCAGATGGGATGTTCTCTCTGCCCTGAACTCTCATTTATGCAGCATCTCTTGGAGATCCACCTTGGTGCACCTTGAGGCAAGTCCCCAGGCAGTAGTTTTATCCCATTGAGCCATAACAGACTGTCCCCCTTTCAGCTGAAGAAAACATGGCTTATGTTGAAGTCATTCACCAAATATATTGAAACATTGCTTTGAAAATGTATGCCTGTATTTTCAAAGTGAGGTGAATTTCCATGTACAGATGAAGCAAGATTTAGAGGAGATCAGTGCAGCTTCTCTCAGCCGATACAAAAAAAAAATAAATTGTGTAGACTTTAAAATAATCAAAGAGTTAATTTACTTTCATTCTTACATGACTAAAACTCACTGGTAGGCTTTTATTATGTTAATTTTCCAAACCTGCATTGCAAAAACCTCAGTAAACTGAAAGTAATGCAAGGGCCTGCTTGGTAGAGACAGAAATGAACTGTGTCTTTTGAAGTGTTCCAGGGAAACTGTGTTCAAAGTATTTAAGTCTCAAGTGAGTTACCAAAGGTTATTCATTCGCAAGTGAGATAAATTCATACCTGTCAAATTGTCGGGATCCTCTGTGTGATCACTAGGGCCTCAAATCGTTTATTTTTTCCCTAGTGAAAGTTCAATATTTCCACATATCCAAATTTAGCACAATTTCTTGTGTCTGAAAGTAAATTAAATCATTTTCCTTTCATCTCACTTTCCACTTTTTCTAGACTAGTGTGGAGAAAAAAATAAATAAATCCAGGTTGGCTGACATAATTGTTTTTATATACAATTTCACAGTGCAAACAGCCTGCAACCTCCTTACAACAGAAACTATATTTGTAAACAGAATCTTTTTAGTAAAACCTATGGCTATTAGTGATTTAAAAAGTGTGTGTAAAATGTTATTTCAAACTAATTCAAGACCTGCCTAGCCGTTGAACACTCTTCCACTGCTTAAGCTCTCCTATGTGAACAAGAAAGACACATGAACACCAAAACTTTCCTTCTTCTCCACTTCAATACTTTATCCAAAATTAATTATTATATGCATCCAAAACTTGCCCTATTGCAATAACAGGAATCACTGTTCCATCATGCAAAATGTGGACTGAAATCTGAAATAGATATCATCCCTGTGGATTTATGAAAATTCAATGGAACAGTGTTAAAAAGGGAGCTGAGGAGTCAGCACAAGTAGCAGAAACCTTATATTTTGAAAGAAAAAAGAGATAGTCAGGACATGTAACAGAGAAGGAGTTGTCTCATGAAGCTAGAACAGCAAAAATGGTGGACAGAACACTTACTAGGAGTCATGTTACTGAGAGACACAAAAAGTGACAGAGATTGATACCATGGACTTTCCTGTATTTTTTTAACAATTCTTTTTAGTAACTACATATAATAGCAATTCAGATTGTAAGTGGGTTTAAGGTCTCAGTCACTTCGTAGCCAAGTTTTTGAAAAAGACTATTTTTAAAATTTCTGACTCTATGGCAAATAGTTTAATTTTATACTTTCATCAAGACAGAAATGAAGGAAACAAACCCCATATCCCTTTCACATGCTTTATGTTAATTAGGTTGACATTAAAGAAAACAAAATATAGTTTCCAAATAATAATTCTGTTTTACAGTTTTGTGTTCTGTACTTTGTACTTTTTCTAGTTTTTTTGAAGTGTTTTATTCTGCAGCATTTATGTCCTAGCTTTACTGCATTTGGCATCTCAGTGCAATGAAATAAGATGAATTTTTGAACAAGGCAGTGCAACAAAATTTGGAAAAACTACGTATATTTTCTCCTGCTAAGCATTCCCAGAATACTTACTTCTCCATGTGGTATCGTTAGATCTCAGATAGTGAAATAATTTCAAGAATATATCTTTCATTCTATTCAATTGTCACATTTTATGGTGAAGGTGGTCACTTAAACCTATAACAGATTCTCTCTGTCAACCCCCCTCCCTCTGCAAAGGGGAAGAGAAAGGGAATAAGGGAGAGAGACTTAGTGATTAGAAAAGGAAACAAGAACAACTTTAATGGAAAGAAAATAATAGCAATAGAAGTGGAATATATACAAATGTATACAAACCCAGCATGGAACCCAACCCCCCCTGATGGTAATCATGTCATTGTCAACCACTGATGCTGTGGAGCAACACGGGGAGAGTCCCAGACTGGGCCCTGCAGCAGACGGGAGCTGTGTTGAGGAGCTGGATTCTGGTACCAGGTTCAGGAACACACAGACCGGAATCAAAGGCAGAATGGACAGAGGCCTCCTTGGATGCTCTGAGGAAGGAACTGGAAGAGGACCTGAGCCAAGCTGAGCAAAGCTGGCAAAGCAGTCAAGATGACAAAGAGAGGGCGAGAACCTCATCATCCTTCAGCTTTATACTGAGTATGACATCTATGGGCTGGCATACCTCGCTGGTCAGTTTAGGGTCACCTGTCCTGTCCGCTCCTCCCTGCAGGTGCAGCCTTTCACTTTCTGCACTCCCCAACATGGTATACAAGATCCAGCAGTGGCCTTGGCCTGCACACCAATCTTTGGTAGTAACTCTAAATATCAGGTGTTATCACTGCTAGAAGCAGACACTGTCTGTGAGAACAGGCTGCTAACTTCAGAAAGTGCAGTTAGTTCGAAGAACTGAGCTGAAAAGCAAAATTACAGAACAGAATTAGTTCTGTTCTCACTCAAACCAGAACACTGATTTACATCTTTCTGAATAAAATTGTAAACTTTTCCATTCAGTCACACTGATGTGGTTGATATCCTTTTTTTTTCTGAAAATCCATGCATAATCTTTATTTTATATTCTATGTATTATTTCTCAAACCTAACTTAGGATATGTTGGTTCAGAAAAATTTAACATATCTACTGTTTTGATGATGACTGATTCATAATAGGGAATATGTATTGGAGGAGAGTTAAAACAATGAAATGTTCAATCGAAACAAAGACTAAATATTCAGTCTCATAAGAATGAAGGATTGGAGCTTTCCATGTTCGTACCTTGAATAAAACTATACTGCTCCTTTGGAAAACATTTTTTTATTTACATATGTAAGCTAGAGTGTGTATACAAATGAAATATGTAATAATAACTCTATTATTATTACAAAGGAACCTTTTTATTTGAAGTTTTATTATAATAGAAAGCTATTACATATACAGAAAGCTACCAAAATATTATGTTCTGGGGTTCTGAGAGTACTAATCGTGTACTATTTACACTATTGTAATCCACTATTGTAAAATTTACAAAGTTGGCATACTTTGATCCTACTAAGGGGAAGATCTGGCCCAATGGGGTCAAAAAAGAATGTAGCAGCATATGTATATTGTATAAATACAAATAAAATAGATCACAAGGTACTCAGGAAATGACAGCCACTTTAATTCTTAAAGGGCTTACACTTCCATCCCCTTTAGAAATTATGAAATGAAGAATAACAAAAAAACAACCCCCCATTATTATCCAAGCACAAGTGATATAAGATCATTTATCTTGATGGATGTCACCTTAGAGCACATATTATCCCTATCTCTCAAAGTGTTTTTTCCCCCTTATTTCATCTCTGACATTCATTGTAAATTTAATGATCCACATACGATTTGCTGGTGTCTCAGTCTGGTGTTTTGAATCATGAAACTAGTGCTAAATTTATGGCACTGCAGTACCACTTAGTGAATCATTAAGCAGTACAGTGATTTTAATGATTTGGATCATACTGGACCCCATCACTGTATAATGAGGTTCCATTTAGTGTAAATTTTATGTAAAAATTCAATTTGCAAACCAACAACATGAAACTACAACATTTTTTCTAACCTGACATTGTATTTATTTGTCATGATTTCCAGCAGTGTTTCACATGGGGAAAGAAAATGCTACCTCATTGCAAAAATAATTTTTTTACAGTCCTCGCACCACTGAAAAATACATCCTTTTAGATTGGTATTTTTGTAGAAATCTTTTCTTAAATATAAATCTCTAGAGAGCTCAGATATGGTTATTAGAGTATGCTGAATTAGATTGACGTATTAGTGATCTGGCTAGGCAGTCAGAGAACCGATCATTCAAAGGACTTCCAAGCCCTTCTCTGTTGTCCAAGGGGATCCACCAGTGCAGGGGGAGCATTCATTACTGCCCAGCTCAATAGCAGTGAGTCACTCTGTTACTGTTGCCATTATAAACTATATTTCTCAAACTAAAGTTTTTCCATGCTGAATGTTTATACCTGGCTTCTCTAAAATACACTGAAGGAACTGAACAGATACATGTTACAAATCCAAATACAGCTTCCCCACTTTGCACAGTTTTACATTGTAGAAAATGTAATGGGTGTAAGAGAGTTAATGTACTGTTAGAATAGCTAGTAGTTCATGTAGAAAGTTTTTCATTTGCAAACTACTAATTTTAGACATTTTTTTTTTTTAGCAAAGCTTGCTTCTCAATTCAGTTTTCATCAAACAAAAGCAATTTAAAATATTCACAGATAATACTTGGATCATTGTCTAATTCCATTTCATCTAACCTCTTGGTATTATTAACTAGTAAGTTTTGGCTAGAGTCCTAAACCAGAAGAACTTTAATGGGAAGTAAGAACAGTTCTTGAAAAGACTGATGTTTTTTCAGTTCTTCAGGACCAGATCAGATGCATTTGAGGAACTTGAGATTTAGTTAATTAAACTACTGAAGTGCTATATTATTTTTTGAGGTGGTGTTTTTATCTGCATTTTTTCATGGGGATATACTAAAAATCTTTAAATTAATTGATCTGTTAGATCAACAGCGCATGTCAGCTCTGACTGTCTAAGTACTTTACAGATGTCAAAGGTAAAAAAGGTGAATAGGATGGGAGAGAGTTTTTTTCCTCCAAGGGAAAAGTGAAAGCAATGAGTAATAGTCACCATGCAGTAAATCTAATGCGTATAACTGACAAGTAAGGAAAGTAACACCATAACCCTAAAAAAAATTTCTGCAAGAAATGCTTATGTTACAAAACATCCTAGAACTGTGCAGCCACATTTCATGACTATCCAACTCAGCTGCCCATTGTCAGACATAAAATGGAGAAATGTCTGTTAAACACCATCAGTGACTAAGAATTATGTGATACAACTCACCTGTGCATTTTTTTAAAGGGAGAGGAATATAACAGAGAGAGAAGTGAAAAGTTCCTCTCAGCCTTTTAGCTTCCTTTTCCACGGTGCAGTTGTAGACACAATATTTTGTGGAACCAGGAACATTCAGTAATCTGACTTGAGAGACAGTAAATCTTGCTATATATTTGGAGTTACTGTGGAGTTGGAAAGAACAGTAAAAGAAATGCAATGTAAGATCTCTAGGAAACAGTTTGAAAAATATCTCCTTAAAAAATTTACAACTGAATTCACATTTGTTTGTAGCAATATTGTAGCCACAGGACTGCTAGCTCTGTAAAGCAGAGCCATATGTGCATTTTTGCTTATATGGGTTTAGCAAATAACAAGGCTTGTTTTCATCTAAATGAAGGGATATACACATGCACACTCACATATAACAGATTCAGTAATACTCTAACACACAGGTTTGCAAGTACCAGAGCTAAACAAGCCTAGCTTACTATGGATTTGTGTGTCACAGCTAACACTCTGTCCTGTTGCAGACTCAACACTTCCATTGAACATTTCCTGCTCACAGAAAGCACAGGTTTTGTGTAAGTTCTCTGATATCTAACAATGGTTGAGCAGTGGTTGTAATCTTTTCTTCAACTGGGTCACTAGCAGGGTCTCTCTCTTCAACTTTGCAATCTACATCACACATTTCAATAGATTCGTGATCCATGAAACCTATACTGTGCTGTGAAATTTGGTCGAAACTCACTAAAGGGTGTTAAGAGACGAGGGGTTGAGAGAGGTAGTCAAACAAACCTAGACCAAGATAGTATAAATGTAGAAGATCTTTTTCCTTTGCAATCAAAATAAAAACAGAAAGTTGGCTTAGCAAGTTTGCTCAACAGCTGTCTTTTGTTTAAATTAGGTGGAACATTTTAGTTTGCCTTTGTGGAGATCTTGAAACTTCAGAACAGGATTTTTTTAACATGCTGCATCAACCCAGCTCAGTTAGAGTATTCAAATGAATTGGTATGTGATATTTTTCTTTAAAGTGGATGCAGCAAAATCACAAAAAGGCCTTGCAATATCAAAAGGATGCTTTTATTATAGCATAGGCCAGAACAAAAAACTTAAAGAGAAAAAAATTCATTCAGTCGGGTGAGAAAAAAAGTAAACTATGAGGATTGGCAAAGATAGCCCAGCATGCACCTCTGCCTGACACTCTGCAATTCCCAGCTGCTTGTGCTGATTTCCTAATAAAAAAAGGTTGTTATGGGTTGACAAAAGTCTACTCATACATCAGTCCTGGTCAGCTCCTGGAAATTGAAAGAAATCTGGTCAATTTTAGCCAAGCTTGATAGAATAATAGAAGAGCCAAAGAATTTGCTCTTGGGCTACAACTTGTCTCCATAGGTAGCCATAAGCCTGCTGATCTAACTGGTGTGTGCAGATGTCCTGTTGGCACACATGCAGCCAGGAGTCAGCAAACCCTCTGTGGACACTTGACCATGCACAAGTTTGAGTATATGGGAGGTGACTGTGGACACTACAGCAAGAGAAAAAGAACTTATGGGGGTGTCAAAGAGAATTAAAGGTGGTACTGTAGGAAATGGAATTATTTTATGTGCTCATAAGATGTAAGGTTCACATTCACAGGTGACTAGAAATCTTCACAACTCAGTGAAAGCTTGTTTCCTCTTACTCTGATGTCTTGTCAAATTAACATTACATAGTTAGCAAACAAGTCATAGCCTACCCTTTGGAAAACAGGAACTACAGGGTAGCAGTAACATCAGTTATAACTATGTTATTGCAAGGACTTTCTCAGGTCATTGAGATTACCCAAAGCATCCGGACAATACAAGAAGTGTGACCCATACAAGCAGCATCCTTGAAAATGATACTTTGAGCAATTCCTCAGCAAAGGTTAGATAACTGACAGGTTAGCATGACAGCTTCTTGTTGGTTTCCTCAGCAGCTTTGTTCCAGCTCATACAGAGCACACAATTCATCCAACACAGAGATTAGATATCTAAACAGATACCAAGTAAAGCTTCAAAGCGGGTAACATGGCGCTATTCAGAAAAACAGTATTTTTGTAGTGTTTGGGCTGTGAGAAGGTAACTGTTCAGAAAAAAAACCTACCACTATTGTCAAAGGTGACTTGTAATTCTGGCTAACAGTCTAAAACAACTCAAAGGTTAATGAATGTTTCAGAATATTTCATATAAAATAGACATTTTAAAGGCAATTTGAATTATCCACCTCGTAAATTAGCATTTTTTTTAAATTGTTAGCTGGAATCTATCTCAGGCTTGACTTACTTATTTTACGAAATATACATCAGTCATATATAGTTTTTACATTAAGCATAAAACCAAAGCTAAAAAGTTTCAAAAATGCAATCTCTAAATGAGAAAATTTAATTCCGTGACTGGAAAAAAAAAAAAGGGGGGGGACCAGATCAAACTCTGAAAACAAAATAAATTACAAGCTACACCTCCCTACACACACACACACAAATCCAAGGTTTGTCACAGATGAGCTGGAGGATGAATAGCATTTGAGTACTTGAAAGTCTGTGTACTCTTTGATTTCAGATAGCTTTGTTTGGCAACTGCATTTTCAAGCAGCCAAGGACAAAAATAATAGACACAGTGATCTTGGTTTTGGCATTTTACCCGCAAAATGACTAGATAAACTTGTATTTTCTAAGTTTTTATTCAGTCATTTGTTGTAATAACAAGTCATTCTTCTTCTTAAGACTCGCTACATGCTGTTGATTTTTTAAAACACTGTGTAAGTTTTTGCACCTTAGTTATCTAGGACTATCTATGTATCGGGGCATTGTCATCTCCAGCATCATCTTAGTATGTTTTATTCAAGATCATAATGTACTTGGCATGATACGATTTTTATTTTTATTTTATTTTTAGTTTGACATTTAGTTGGTGTATAATAAAAATCTATATCATAAAAACAAAGAAAACTTCCCCTTGTGAAAAATTTCCATCTCTTTGGTCACTTGCATTTTTTTTTCTGGCTATTTCTCTCTTCTACACACAACAGCACCAGCTACTTTACCTATAGTGCTACCTCTTCTTATATGATCTTAATTTTATGGTTTAGTAGCAACTAATCATATGAAATTCAATAACAAGCAGAAATTTGTTTGACAATGGCATGACTAATATCACAAGCAAGCCTGAATGAAAATGACAATGAAAAGCAGGATTCTGCTAAAGAATATCACCATCAACCTCATATCCAGGGAAGTATTTGGATAAGTAAGATAATTGGAGAACCTATTTATAAAAACTTGTGGGCTGTAAAAGAAATGCAAACTTTATTAATTCTGAGGTTGCAAATTAATTCAATAAATTTAAAATCTCTTATTTTTCCATTCACAGACACAATGCTTTCAATGCAGGCACTTTTCCTCCCTTTTTTCTCCATGTCTCCTCCGTGAAAGGTAGCAATATAAACATTAATAGTGTAAGTATTGTTGGTACACATGTACATGTGCAGCCATTTAACATATTTTGTTGAAACAATGGTAATGGTGGAAAACTTTTGGAGATAGTCCAGTTTTTATTAAAACCTCAAGAAGCCTTAACTTAATGGAAAAAAATAATGTAGTTAAATTGTTTCCTATACTGTTGCTAGTTATTTACTTTTATGTTGAGTTCTAAAATATTCTTTTTAACATTAAGAAACCTGGGATACAACAGGATTTATTCCAAACCTCTGAAATTTATTGGTAACCCATTGTTGATCTTATCATTCAGATTTTAAAATATCTGATCAGGGATTTTTTCTGCTCCAACAGTTTTAATTTTGCAAGCCACTGGACCTTAATGTGAGCTAATCTCTTTACCTATTTCATATGGGGAGGGGGTGGGGGATCTAAGAAGTCTTTTTTGTTTAAAATAACGATTTTATGTGCATGCACAGCAATTACTGACATTTCTTAAAGTTCATAGTGCTGTTCTGTATATCTCAAATGTCTGTATCAGGGCACCAAAAAGGAAAAAAACACTTTTAAAACAGACCCTGAATGAGATGCTAGGTTAATACAGGAGTGAGTCGATTTTAATAGCACAATTTTTGCTTTATTACATTGTACTTCAAAGAGATTTGTACATAATTGCTTTCCATTTTCCTCCTCTTTTACACTAATAAAGTCTGTGCTAAGGATGTTCTGTCATGGAAAGTAAATATATCCCTTCTTGTACCATGTACAGAAACCATAGGAAGAGCTGCATTAGGAGAAAAGTGTGCAAGAGAAAAGAGTGGTCAAGGAATCCTTAAAATAAAAGGAAGATAAATGGATTCACACCTATAAAGCTGTTTAAAAACAGAGAAAAGTGAAAGCAGTAAATGTAGAAATATCACAGAAACTTATGGTGATGTTAATATATAGATGCAAGATATTAGGCTGCATCAGGAGTTTCTACTTAGCTATGACTTTAATATAGCTGTCCAATAAGTTTCTGAGATCTGTGCTTGAGCCTTGTCCAGTGTCAACAACAGCATTAACTAGATTGGTTCATATTCTGATACTTTGAACTATAAAGTACTTATATTGGTTTCCATGTTTTGTTTAACACTGACTATTCAGCACTTAATGAAGAATCAAAATCTACCTAGGGGTCATCAAGTGAGAATTTTGCAACTGAGAATTATGAATATATTTGAAAAATAAGAAAAGTGTTGTAAAATTACAATAATAGTAGTAAAAGTAATAAAAGTAAACTCCTCAAGCCTGTATTTTAAGCTGCCATTCTCTTTCAAGGGATCTGCAAAGTTTGAAATCACACATTGAAATGTTGTCTTAGAGTACTTCTGATACATTCTAATTGTGGGACTATCTAAAAGGAGAACATTCTACTATTTATAAACTTATCTATCCAACTCGCACTTTATCCACCTTCACAATTGTGTGAATCTCATCTGTATCACTCTCAATCTTCTCCACAAACTGATGAACACAAGCCTTTCAAGTCTCTCCTCATAAATCATCTACTCCGTCTCCTAATTCATAGAATCATAGAATGGTTTGGATTGGAAGGGACCTTAAAGATCACCACCCCAACATGGGAAGGAACATCTTCCACTAGACCAGGTTGCCTAAAGCCCCATCCAACCTGGTCTTTAACACTTCCAGGGATGAGGCACCTACAGCTTCTCTGGGCAACCTGTTCCCGTGTATCATCACCCTCACAGTAAAGAATTTCTTCCTAATAAAAAAAATCTAAAATCATCTAAATCTACCTTCTTTCAGTTTAAACCATTACCCCTCATCCTATCACTACACTCTCTGAGAAAAGCTCCCTCTCCATCTTTCCTCTAGGCCTCCTTTAAGTACTAGAAGGACAATATAATGTCTCCCCGGAGCCTTCTCTTCTCCAGGCTGAACAATACCAACTCTCTCAGACTGCCCTCATAGACTATAATTCTATACTTATTCTATAAATCCTATAATTTAGGAGAGTATAATTCTCTGTACTCTCCTAAAATCTGTTATGTTCTTCTATTGAGAGGCTGGAACTACCCAAAATATCCAAGATATTAAGCCAACAAAATCTTACACAGTAGGAAAATAGGAGCTTCTGTTTTGTTCTTCCTTCCTTTCTTTGATAAGACCAACATTTTGAAAACTTCTTTTTGGACTTTCCTTGCCCACCTATCTGATGATTCAAAGACTGACCTTTCCCATAGGTGTGACTTGAAGGTCTGTGCTTGGCATCATAAAGACAAAGTTTAGATTTAATTTTTTTCTACATACTTTACATTTATGAGCATTGAACTTAATTTGCCATGTTTTTCCCCCTGACTTGGATTTTTTAGGTGGTTTTGGAGTTCCTTATTATTGGTGTAACATTTTACTCAAAAGAGTATCATCTACAAATTTAGAGATTGCTTGGTCTAGTCCCTTCTCTCAGTCATTAATAAAGATGATCAACAAAACTGGTCCAAAGAACTATCCATGTAGTATCTCAATATGGATTTATCTCTATTTTGAAAAGGGGCTAGCAAAGTGAGTCCTTTGTTTGCTACCCTTTAACCAACTCTCCTAAAGGAATCTTTCTTCCCATCCTGTGTCAACTCACTTTAAGTGGTGAAAAACCTCATAAGAAATGATTGAATATAGAAGGCTTTCCATACCTCTGTAAGAATGTTGATGCATATTTAATATAAGTAGATATTGTAAATTCCAGAGGTTTGAGGGTGGTGGGTTTTTTTATCATCAAAAGCTATAATCTTGGCAATTTTCCTAGAAGACCAAAATAGCAACAAAAGTTTCATATGTTAAAAACAGTTGCCACAAATAAAAGAAATGCATGGAATTTCATGCTTTTATTTGAAATGCACCATATGTCCTTTAATACCTATGCACAATAGGGTGCAAGTTTAATGATTTGCTTTTTGTGCCCCTGTTGTAATTAGGTATTAGAGGACATATGGCATGGTGCAGCCCTAGCAGTGAATTTTCTTGTTTTGATGGTTTTCTGCTACAGGCATAACATTACTTTAGTGATTATATTGTTGAGAGAATTAATTTATGTGTCGATTTCTAGCTTTGAAACCTGAAATTCCATTCAGATTATACATATTTATGGACTCTCTAAACCAAATAGGTAACTAATATCAACAGGTGAATTATCATTAAGAATAACAAAGATCATAATCAGTTCAAAAAGCATAATTTTAGACACCTGAATGCTGGGTTTATTATGCTTCAAATTGTAGTAAGAGTTCAACAATCATTGTTGAAGGAGTGACTATTTCTTTGCTTTTCAAAATCTTCTCTCTTCACATGCATGCTTGCTCCCCAAGTGAGCATCCAGCCTCACATCTTTCTTTCCCTGACATGTTATCCTCAGTTATCCTTCTCCCACTCAAGTCCCTGAGTTATGATACCTTTAGTATCTTCTCTCTTTATTCAGTGAGTCTGACTGAGCTCAGGCATTTTTCATGTATTATTATGGGAATCTGTGGTTAGCTATTGTCCAACAAAGATTATACAATCCTTTTTTTAAAAAAAAATGCTTATTTTTCAGATATAAAAAAATGTATATGGATGTTGTGTTTAAAAACCTGAAAAAGAAATCTCAAGATGTTATAAATACACAGAAAGGATTTGAATAAGTGAAGTCAGACTGTTCTATGCACATTCTTTACTGTTGTAATGTCATTCCTAATTATTGTACGCAATTTATTGCTAAAGAAGACGCATAAGCATATAGGTTTTTGGGGTTTTTGTTTGTTTTTTTGTTTGTTTGTTTGTTTGTAGGGGTTTTTTTTCTTTTTAAATGCCCGGTGTCAGGCCAGATAACCAAGTGGTTTTTAGTTGGTGTTCTTCAGGAAAGATGAATTTGCCATGTGTTTTAGAGGACATATGGTACCTCAGTAATTCATACCACACCAACCTCCTAAACAGATTAAAACATTTCTTCTTGCATGACAAAAGCTGACACTCTGTTTTCCTGGCTGGTAATCTAGGGGATATTACTAACATGCAGCAGTAGAAAACTGTATCAACATGTGATTTCACCAGTACACACAATAGACACCAGTTTTGCCAAAAGTCATTATTTTATCATGAATTTTGGAACAGTTAATCTTTTACCCAAAGTATTCATTCTTGAACAGTGTAAGTAAATTATATTCTCAGTTTGTGCATATTTATGAATACATCATCATCTTTTCCAGGAATGTTGAAAACGTGTTCCAAATGACCCTGAGAACTCAACATGCAGGCAGGAATGAATAACTGCTGATTTTTTATTTCTATTTCATCTCATGTTATTTACTACAGTTTAATATCTGTGGAAGGAATATTTCAAAATCTTTTAATTTGAGGATTGGTATCACTGTGATGAAACACAAATCTATAACTGCAAGCTACAGATCAATAACAACTTAAAATTTAAAAGAAAGCATTAAATTATTTCAAAATTATCATAACGTACCAAAACATATCAGGAAAAGTCAAGAGAGAACAAACATTGAAATCTGTAAAGTATCGTCACTGCTTCTTTTGACTGACAAGTTTCAAGAGTAGCATTAGTATTTGTATCCATCTTTTCAATTTTTCTTATACAATGAATTCTGTCAATAGCTATCCTAAGGGGTACAGAAATGTTAGAAAATTTACATTTAAAACTCTATACAAGTGTTCTACATTCAACATCAAATGTGTCAGGTAGAAGTTGTGGAATTGCTAGGTCAGCACTGCATTTTTTGACTAAAATAAGATTATCTCATCACACAGAACTTCTTTAAGTCCCCATTCTTAAAAGTACTGCTAGTTGCTTGCCCCTGTCCCAGTGAGTGCAGTGAGCCTCCCAAATGAGCCATGAAGATTGATAAAATGCAATCACAAGTAGCTTCTGGCACCTCCCTGTCAAGTTTACTAATGAGTGGTGTGTTACTGCTAGAGTCAACTGTCACATTATCTCCAGGCTAATAAACAGATACAGTGACAAACAATACACAAACAAAAAGGAACTGATAGAAGATCTTTCCTTTTAATTCCATCTATGTATGTCCTTAGGACACAATCAAACTGTTGGCAGAGATGATTTTCATATTGTAGAAGGAAGTTTTTCACTGTTAGCTGGTTTATGCATTTATTTACTTTTAGTTATGAACCACAGAAGCCAGATAAGTAAAAATGCTGTGGTTCTTTGTTTAAAAGTTAAATCAAGTGAATATATAATATTTGAGAAAGTCAACTATTTCCAAAACCAATTTTCATGCTTCTCACTGCTTCCTGGTTATAGTGAGGACCGGAAAGATATGGCACATCTCAGGACAAAAATCTTAGCTGAGGTATTCCTTGCACAAGAAAAAAACTGAAAGGATAACTATCTACAAAATGTGAGTTACAAAAAAAAATGATTCCCGAAGATTTGTGTAAGATTTAAGGAATGGCAAAGTACCTGTATAACCTTAATTCAGCACTTGCTGAGGGTCATTAAAATAATTTAAACATTGGCAAGTCTCAAAGTCCTTCTCCTCCTGATGCCACCTACCGATCAATAGATTTGTGTGATAACAAATATTAGAGGAAAGCAAATTTCTAAGGAGCTGTTAATGTCACTTGCATGTATGGTATGTTTCTTTGAGTATAGGTTGTACAATAAAGAAGCTCCAGATTTATCATAGCCTTTGTATAATAAAGAAGCTGCAAATTTATCCTAGCCTAAAGTATACAATTTCCCAATTAAACAACAACAAGAAAAAAACCAGACCAACAAAAACATTAAAAAAAAAAAAAAAAAAAAAAAAAAAAAAAAAAAAAAAAAAAAAAAAAAGAAAAAAAAAGGAAGAAAAAAAGAAAAAAGAAAGAAAAATAAAAAAAAAAAAG
>WUAM01000327.1:747700-771013 GCA_024336885.1 Actenoides hombroni | reverse complement strand
AAAAAAAAAAAAAAACAAAAACAAAAAAAAAAAAAAAAAAAAAAAAAAAAAAAAAAAAAAAAAAAAAAGAAAGAAAGAAAGAAAGAAAGAAAGAGGAAGAACTAATGAACAAAGCCAGAAAACTTATAATACACAAGAATGAAGAGTGAAAACAAAGTTGTCTTCTTTATAAACTATACTCCAGTGGGAGTGAGATGCCTGATGTGTCAGTTGTGCAGCCATTCCCATGCAACCAATGGATGTTGCAACTCAGCTACACTGTTTCAGGCTCTGGAGAGAAGCAACCTTTAGTTATTATAGGCTTTCCTTCCCCATTCTCACTAACATCCACACAGCTTGTCTTCTGCTTTGTCTGTGCCCCTCTTTCTTTATTCCTATCAAACTCTCCTTCCTTTGTCCACCTCTGCACATGTTCCATCCAGATAGGGTTCTCATTCCCTCTCTTTTGCATTGATTCAGATCACTTTTGACATTTAAAAGTGTTGGTGTGTTGATTAAAGAACCAATATGGCCTTCCATAAGGATAACTGAAGATGTTAAATGAAAGTTAAAAACACCAGCACTTTTTGTTATATGTTTCAGGAGTGGTCCCACATTCACTTAGGCACTAGAAGTAATGAGGCTTGCTTTATCCCAATGAAAACCAATTCTTTTCCTATAGATAGATGTATTACAAATATTGCCTTTGAGTACATATTACATTCAATGCTGTATTGTCTGAAGACATTTTAAAATTCACACTAAGTAAGAAACAGACGAATGTTGGTTTCTTTAGTGTATTTTTTCTCAATGTTATTTGATACCTACTGTAGTGATTATTTGAGGAAATTAGGTTCTGTCATTTAGTTGCAATTATCACAGATGACTTTTAATTCATTTTATCCTTTTTTCAACATAGAAGAGGAATTTGAACAATAAGGGAGTTCACTGTACATACCAAATATGTAAAAGAGTTTTCCTTATTGGTATCCCTTTATATTTATCACAGGAAGAAAAGGTTAATATCAAAGAATTACAGAATGGTAAGGTTGGAAGGGACCTCTGAAGATCACTTTGTCCAACCCTCCTGCTAAAGCAGGTTCACATAGAACAGGTTGCGCAGGAACACATTCATGCGGGTTTTGAAAGTCTCCAGGGAATGAGATTCCTCAACCTCTCGGGCAGCCTGTTCCAGTGCTCTGTCACTCTCAAGGTAAAGAAGTTTTTCTTCATGTTCAGATGGAACCTCCTCTGTTCCAGTTTGTGCCTGTTGCCCCTTGTCCTGCCACAGGGCACCACTGAAAAGAGTCTGGCCCCATCCTCTTGACACCAGCCCTTTAGCTATTGATCAGCATGGATAAGATCCCCTCTCAGCCTTCTCTTCTCCAGGCCAAACAGCCTCAGGTCTCTCAGCCATTCCTCATAAGAGATTCTCCTGTCACCTAATCATCTTCATAGCCCTAATACAGAAGAAGAAATCAATTTTTTGTCATGAAGTACCTGCAGAAAACATTATAAGTCTTTGAATTCATATCTTACCAATCTGGACAAAAAATCCAAAATACAGATTAAACTTACAACATAGTATGTTGTGTAAGTGACACTTCATAAGCAACATTATTACCAGTCATGCTTTAACAAGGTGACAAACATTCAAGTATACTACAAGTGGTTCCCTCCCAAATTAAGGCTCTCTTTTCTATAAGATGGTTAGTGAACTGTATTATAAAACTAAAATGGAATAATGAATGGAATAATGAGATTTCTGAGTCATGCATGTAATAACATTGCACATATCCCGAGGTACTTGTATTCAGTGCATCAGGGCAAAATGCTTCTTGCACAAAGGCAGAGCTTTACTCTTACAGTAAGTTCCTGCATTTCTTAAGGCACACTGTTCTTTCAGTACTTCTCCAAGTGTCTTCTACTTTGTGCAATAATCACAAATATCAGGAGTGAAACAAACAAGAAAACCTGGTGCCATTTATGTTGTCATATGCTTGTTCACACTGATTACAGTACAGACAAAATTCGTACAGTGGAGATAAGGGAACATTATTCTACATAGTAACTATTTTATTTTTTTTATTTCCACATACATCCTTAGATGCTGGAAGTTCAGGCTATTTATACAGGTTACATGTAGATTTATGGACTTAAATACATTTTTCTAAGCTTACTTGCATTTCACCAGAGGTGTAAGTGAGTAGGTGACTGTCATTAACCTCTATCTGCAAGTCACCACTACGCATCTATTTGCAAGCAGTAATTCTTGAAAGTAGATTTTCTTACAACCCTCAGATATCCACATAAACTACTAGATCTCAATCCAGCTCCTATCAGCAATGTGAAAAAAAGAGGTTGTCACCATGGTTCATTTTAGAATGTTTGCTGGAAGTTTCAGCATGATAAAACTTGGAAAAGTCACCATTTTCTTCCGCTGAAAAGCATTGTCCAAAATAGTAATCAGGCACATTTTGCAACACAGTAGGGGACAGTGCCATTGTTCTAGAAACAATTCCATAACTTCAATTCTCAACAATTGTATGTTTTCAAAAAGAGCATGTGCTACAGCAAATAAGTCGATATCTACACAAATATAAGTGAAAAGCAAATCAGAGCTTTGTACATATTTGTCTGGAAAGCTTGCTTTTGTTTTATGAAAAACACACATGAAAGCCAGTCTGTTTCTGCAAAGTATGATGCCACAACAAATAGTACTGCTGGCCATCTCTGCTTTGTTTTTATGTCGTGCGGAGAGTGACATCTGTGTGCAAATTAACAACAGATTTGTGTAAGCTAGCTGTGAATGTATTATTGGGGGGGGGATAAGAAACTTACCTATAAAATAATGCATGCAATAATGAAGTAATTTAATTCAATTTTAGAACGTTCTTATTACCTTCCAGGTGTATACGTTGCTAACAAATCAAAGTATTAATTATGAACTTCAAATTTTATACTTGGATTTTTAATGGCTAAAGACACCCTAGTTTTGTCCTGCACACAAGGTCTTTAAAGCAAAACAGCTGGTCCTAAGGACCTAATGTACACAGAAATGTTTGAGGGGGATTTTATTTTGGACTTGTTCTAATCTGGTCCACAAGATGAACAGAAACTAGCAGCTGGAGCTCACTTGGTGGCTCTTAGATCACATCCTTTGTGCTGGTTTCATCTGAAAGGGAATCCAGTCCATGCACTCTAAAACGTCTCTGCAATACCAACCACAACATGGAAAGTGGGAACTATATGGGTACTGACTTTAAAAGTATTCCTGATCTGAATTGAAACATTAATGCAGTCTCACCTCTTAAAGTCAGACAACTCAAGGCATTTTCTGTGCCCAGACCCAGACCAAAAAAATTTCTTCAAGAAATAGGGCTGTTGAATGTATTCATCAAAACATTAATAATATTTGTATTTGTATTTTTAAAACTCCTGAAAGGCTAGAAATCCAGGTTATTTCCATAAGGCTGTCTAATCCTACTTGATATTAACATGATATCCACTTGTACTAAAGGTATAAATGGTCTGTGGAGTAGGAGCTGGGAATCCAGGCAGCCAGAACCAGAACTGGAAGTGCTATCAGGCCTATCCTACTGAAGTCTGAGACACTGAAGTACTTCTTCAAGACTCTTAGAGTCAGGCAGAAGTGTGTGAGCAGGACCAGGAGAGTCGAGGTTTCCAAATGAGCTGACTAGCTTTCTCATGCTTTCTTTTTTAGGTTTTCACGCTTAAATCATTCCTCATTTACCGCCCGTAACACCAGGGGTGTATCCAGGAATGTGTTTAGATACCCATCAGGCAAAACACAGCTCTCAAATCCCATATTTACTGTCTCCTACCCCCAGTGTTTTATCTTTCTGCATCGTCCTGCATTTTACTTACTCATCTCTCATGTTTTAACTATCTACTCTTGTTATTTTCCCCTTTACAATTAGCTGTGAAATAATGATTCAGATGAGAGTTCTTTTTGAAAGTGTACCTTCCATTTAAAATATCTGAGCCTTTGATAATTATTAATGCACACACAGCAGCAGAGGGATGCTTTATTCACAATGTCATGGTACAGCTATTAATGATACTCAAAGGACTGAAAATTACCATTTTGGATGTGTCCAGAGCAGTAAACTGGTAAACAAGCCTGCAGTTAGCACTATGGATGGTTTGAATCAACAAGGGTGAAAAGATTTGGTTACTCTGTGTATTAGTGTTAATAGGAATAGATTATAGAGGAATATTTGTGATGTGACCTTCTGTGCACTAATTGAAATAGTATTCAGAGTCAGCAGTGGAGTAATCAAGTTAAACACTGAATCATAAATCATCATGAAAAGTGCTGTCACAACTTAGCCATTAATGCCCTGTATTGCTGGGCAGCCTTACGAAAATATCTGCTATTCCGATCTTTAGGTTAATAGGAACAGAAATGGCATTTAAAGACTATTTGGATCAAATCTGCTCTGAGGTTGAAAGTGTTACTCTGTTAATTTACTGGTAATTTGAAGTGATGTAGTTAGGGTTAGAAGCAACACAGCTGAGCCCCATATAGCTAAACAAAGGATGGTAGGAATTTGTCTAATATTTATTTAATTGCTATAAAATGCAACACTGACACAACTTCAATATACATACATGTGTACCTTCCCTTTGTCCATCAGTTAGCATTTGGTGTGGATGTTAAAATCAAAACACATAAAAATTTAGCTTCCTGATACAGTTATGTTGTTAAAGCAGTTCAAGAATAGACTTTTATGCATTTTATACATACATGGTAAAATGTGATTTTTACTGTTATTATGAAAGCTGAGGGCCTTTTATCAAAGGGTTTGTATAAAACAAAGAACTTTACATTCTCTTTTCAACGTAGAGTCCTTTTAATCTGTTATTTGCAAGAAGAAAAAATAAATCTTACCATCCAGAATCAGAGATAAATGAGGTTTCCAAATGTGGTAGATTTTTTTAGAGTAATTTTGTGGTTCAGGTTTGATCAAAATAATATGCATAAGAAATATCACAGCTGGAATGATGTATACTTTTTCTAATAAAGACCTATGTCTTAACACTGGCAAAGCTTGTGCTAATTTGATTCGTTACTCATCAGATTACTTAGACAACTAGATGCATAATGTTTGGGGGGGCATCTATTTATCATGATTTGCTTCAAATATTGTTAATTAACATTAACATAAATTACACCAGGCATCTGGTACAAAGGAACTCATTTTAAACAACTAGCGAATCTAGTCCTTTAAAAAAAATTCATAGATTCTTAATTCAAGAAAACATCAAAAAAGTATACTCATGTAAATGAGTCAAATGCAACTTTTACATATTAAAATCTACAAGCAACAATATTTTCTACACAAGTGTTTTTCAAAAAAAATCAACAAGTATGATTTGGTATAAAATCATTTCTATATTGTTATAAAATATATCTATGCAAAACAAATAATGAAGCAGAGGGGGAAAATTTTCCTCTAGTAATAGATTATGAAATTAACCCAAGTGTTTGCTAACTACAGTTCACCTTCCTACATTTATTTTTTATTGGCATGTGCCTATAAAGTTCTCCACATTATTGAGATTAAATTCTGTTCTCTAGTTTACTGTTGTAAATTAGATTAACGTTGTCCTAGAATTTCCCTAAGTAAACTGACAGCAATATTTAGCCATAAAGTCCTAGGTGTTTGTCTTCTTAGTGATAAGTGATAAAGAAAATAATAGGAGAGCTAGAAATGAATAAAGACATACAATGTATTTCTAAACACTAAATGACTGGAAAAAAAACCTTCTACATAGAACTGCCATAAAGTCTATCCCAGTTTGCAAGGACCTGACACTGTTTTGTGTGCAGACGAAGGAGATTTCCATAACTGGTTTACTCTGAAGTGTCAAATGGTGTTGGAATTTGGTATATTTTCAACATCTGCTTGTGAATTTTCATTCTCTTCAAGCTCAGATCCCAGGTGTAGTAAAATAACAGATAGATATGCTGTGTGATATGTGATATCATATGTGATAACATATGTTTCATGTAAGTTTAGCTAACTGCCAGGGATCTAACCTAAACTCTGAAGTCAGTAAGAAACAGTCACTTCAAGGAGAAGATTCATTCACTTACATTAGAATGGACTTAGTTGCCCTACCAAAGTGCTTAAATCTACTACAGATGGTCACATAGCCTAGACCTCTCCATCTTAAGATGCTGAATTTGTCATCCAGGACTGCTAGAGCACAACTGTTTTGCTTTCGCACAGAAAACTAGTATAATTTGAAGGAGGTTATCTCACATGTCTGCATCTGCCTGAGACATAATGATTTGCAGGAATGGCAGCTGGAGGTGGAGGAGATACTACAAGGCATCTCATAGGATGTTAGACTCCTCTAAGTAAGCAACTAAATCATGCTCCTACTTGGGTGTGATGAATTCCACCCATAAATTTAAAACAGGTTTCATTCAAACAGGTGTGGCTGCATACTACTTGAAGAATTACATTAACTTAAAATTAGTAGGAGAGTGAAATGTACTCTTTCTACCAGCAAAGCAATTAAATCCAGGTAGGCTAGGTTATTAACTGGTTCACAAGTCAAAAATCAATCTTAAATTGTCAAAAATTTAAGTGAAAAGAGATTAGCTTGTATTCTTTTGCCACATTTTTCTTTATGTTGTTATATTCTTTCAAAGGTAACTTTTAACATATCTTGGCATCTTTTTTAACACCTGGCCATGTGATGTAAAAAAAGAGAATGTTTATGTTTTGCATCATTTAATATGAAATCTTCCAGAATTTGCCTCACAAGTGTTTAAGAAATTTTCCACGGCATTGTCTAAAAAGCCAAACAGCTGTTCCCAATTTGTATACACTGTAAGCCTAAATAGAATTACCAGAAAAAGCTTCTTCCCTCTTAGAAAATAAATTTCAAAGCACTAGATGGATCTGAAAAGCTTCTTGATATTTTCAATATTCATTCATTTAATAGCACGGGGCTTTATTTCAATACTAAATTTTGGCCACAAAAAAAAATAAATTAAAATCTCACTAAAATCTATTCCTTACTATAACCTTGTTGCAGAGAAGTACTATCCTTGCTTTATGATAACAGCTCTTGTGGACAATGAGAAATCAATATTTGGAACAATTTTGCAGGTCCTGGTAACAGAAGCGTGACCCTTCATCCTGAAAGTCAGTTCAACTGGCAAGTGAAACAAAACAGACTTAACACAACATAAACTTCAAAGTAAACTGTCCTCTGTGGTCTTGACTGATCTTAAGGTTATTCTGCAAGAATATTTTTGTTTCAGGATATGATCCCTTCCACCCAGAAAGTAATTTCTTAATTTCTAGGCCCCTACCATCTGGGTGATACGAATAAACAATACCTGATATGATACAATATAAATTTTTTAGAACTTTAAGTAATAGAAGATTCCAAGAAATTTATTTCACAGAGTTTTATGAGAAATTACAATTTATAACCTTTTCTGAATATGTTCCTTTTTAGCTGTTATTGCCAAATTCAGCCTCAGTATAAAAGGGTGTAATTCTATTGAAGTCAGTGGTGGTTTATCAGTGCAGTATATTCCCTAGTTGGACAATGAAGCTGTAAATAATGGAATACATCAAAAATAAAAATTGATTACTCTATTTTATAGTCTCTTAGAGTGAATATGTTTATGATTTAAAGTCATGTCATAATAAAACCATGCTGGGAGGAAATCAGAGAGAGAATGTCACATAATGGGCCAAATCTAGTTTTCAGCCAGAAGAATTACATTAACTTCCACAGAATTGTGCTTATTTCAGTGTTTATTTTGTTTTAAAAACAAGGGGAACATTTACTACTTATTTACTTTCTTGTTTGCCTATAAAATGGTATTCTTTATATTCAATAGTATTCTGCATATGCTTTAAATTTAAACTCTATTCCTAATCAAAATTGATTAATAAAATTATAAAGTTATAACAACCAACAACATATTTCATGTATTTTGACTACTTGCAACAATCAGTAGATTAGAAGCTCAGACTTCCTCTATGAACACTTTAAAATATTTGTCTGTTGGCCAGAGAGGAGTCATGGACAGAAAAAGCAAGTTGCATTTCCAGACTAACCGGTAGATCTTCAGAAGTACAGAAGGTGGAGAGATGCCATCTATTAATGGTACTTGTGATCCCTAAGTGACCATGATTGCTTTTTATTGTTTAATTTTGATATTTGGTGGGTATTATTTTTACTACTGTTCTCTTATTCTGTGTAACCTTTTTTTTCCTTTTATTTATTATTGTGTTTATTACATGTAATAATATTCATATTCTTTGTGTTTGCTTACTACTCTGTTGCCTGTATGGCTTGTACCACCAGATAGGTACAGCAGAACAAAAGCCAATGCCTAGACTCAAAGACTTTGAAAATTGCTCTAAATTATACACATTGTTCTAACTGGAAATCATTCTTACATATTTATGCATAAACACAAGCGTGTGCACTTTATATAAATAAAACCAAAATAAATAAAAAGTCAATACAATATAGATTACACAGTGTAGCTCAATGTTCTACTTTGTTGCAATCTTGTATAAATCCAGCTTGCACAAATTTAGCAGGTGCTTTTAAATTTATATATATGAATGTAAATCATGTATTATTATGCACACACAAATTACATTTTCACACAGTGTGCAGTTTACCTCATTTGATGCTGAAAAATATGTAATTTCATTCTAGGTAATGATAAAGTAGAGGAGGGAAAAGACATATATGTTCATTTAAATTGTTAAAGCTGATTGGGTTTTTTTTAGGTCTGAATTAAAAATCTGCTGTAGTGACCCTGTCTTGCACAGTAAAATTCCCTAAAACTTCTAAGTCACTCAATGATAAGAGGCTGATCTAAATGCTTCTACTGCATTAATCAAATACCAGGTCTAATTAAAAGAGCCATGCAAAAAGCTTTTTCAAAATGTTGCTCAGGTATTGCAATAATTTCTGATCACCCAAGCCTGGAAGACAAATAATTAGAGCTGCCAGAGCATTCTGATGAGTGATGTCAGCATCTCCAAGTGACCTTCCCTCCACTAATTAATTTTCATCTTAAGAAAAGAGACCCTGTTGTTGCACATTATTAATTGAGTTCACTAAAAGATGCGCCTGATTAATTTTTGTTGATAATACTTGTCATTCTATGCAGCGGCTGTAATCATTCTATTGGGTTTTATTTTTTTAAGTTGATCTAGGTCTTTTACAATGTGACTGATACAGTATCTCCCATACAGAATACTGTGCATAAGGGCATAGTCTATAATATGAGTACACAGCTTTCATTTGTACTGATAGTTTAGGTCAAGTGGAATTTCGATGTCTAGTTTACCAATTTATTTTCAGTTGAGCTGATAGAAATTTTTCCCTGCTACCTCCTGGGACTTCCTTCAGCTTCCCACTTTAAAGGATTCTCATGTTTTTTCCACATACTCTCCATTTCTTACCTTTCTTTGATCATCCTGTCAGCCAAAGTACTGTGTGGCTGGTTCAGAAAAGATACCTAGGAACACAAAAACTGATAAGTTTTGAAGGACAAAAGACATGGTCAGAACGGTGACAGCTTATGGAGCCAGGGCACATGGCTGAGCTTTGCCCACAATAAATCATCAAAATCACAAGCTTGATCTACCCCAAGCAGAGTTCTCGCAAGCAATGTTTACGTGTGTTTTGGGAGAAAGCAGAGCCACAAACTTCAGTGAAGACATAGTCACTGTGGGGCTTTTGGTATGGGGTGGGAAGAGGGGAGGTGTGCCACGTGGATAGGAATCATGATGCAACATCAAGGCCAGTTTCATTTGTTAATTTAGATATGGCTGCAGAAGCAGCAATGGATAGAGTCTCCCAAAATAACATAAGAGCAAAGCTATAGACACATAACTGGGTCTTACATTTCCTCATCTCAATGGCACTGGTTACTCCAAAATTTGGATCTCTCAGACTCTTCTCTGAATCTCATCTAGTTTGTATCGTTCAGTGCTTATAGGACCAGGGAGAGATGAACACAAGGACAACTTGCAATTAATAAGTTTCTTTCACTTCTATAGGTCATATTTCCTAAGTTCATATAATTTTGTACATCCCAATCCTATGAAGTTCTGTATGTGAAGAGACCCATGCACTTGAACATGTTGGGGATCTTAAGTGCTCATGAATCCCATGCCTATAATGAACACAGTTGAGTATAATGATGTGTAATAATATGCAAAATATTACCAAGGATTTTTCAGGAGGTGAAACTGATTTCCTGTTAAATTATCTTAAAATGTATAGGCAATGTAAGCCATGAAAATATACATATTTTTCCCTACTTTGAAGAGTATTTTAATAATGTTTTAATCAAGATAGCCATGATTACCAATTTATCAAATATCAATTTAACAACAAAGATTATGGAAATTTTCCCCAAGCCAGCGAACAAAATATGATTAAAAGAGTTCTTCAGAGCACTGTGATGAAAATATGCATAACTCTATACTTCAGCTATGTTCTAGTACATAAAGGGATCAACATATTGTAAAAGCAGCAGGCTATCTAGATAGAAAGGGAAAGGGGAAAAAAAAAAGAAGAAAGAGTTATAAATTGCAGTAAAAATAATTATTTTACAATAAATTTGAAGGTCTATTTTCCTATACGGTCAATCATGGATTGCATTTTCTGCACCTCAGACTGTGATGAAAGCAACACTGGACCTTTATTTATCTTTGCAAACATTCTTTACTGAGCAGTCTGGTTCCAAAGTTTAATTGATATGTGGGAAATAAATTTATCTGAATGTGGAGAAATATTTGTTTCCTTGGAAATTAAGTCCCTAAGTGTGTGCTTAAAAACTTGTACTGAATTTTAAATCTGTGATTGTTCTTTCTAAAACCTTCTCCAAAAAGAAATGTTGGTTTCTGGATTTTCCTTTTGCCTCCCAAAATCACTATTCCTACAGCTGCAATAGCAGCTTTGATTTTTTCATTAAAGAAGATATTGATACATAAGCAAAGACATTAGCAGAGAGCTATTGGCTTCATCTCGTTTCCGTTGTTTTTTCTTTCTTTAGTTAGACACACAAACACAGATCACAACCGTTAGATCCCTTTTGCTACATCAAATCGCTTTTCACTTATTCAGGTTTCCTTTGATACTTTCTTCAAACAGATTCATAAAACATGTAAAACATAAACAAGCATCTTAACATAACTAAGCTATTTGCCCCAAGACCTGGAAGGAAGATGTGGAAAAAAAATGTTTTGTTGTTTGCATTCTTAAATGCTCTGGATACTGCCAGAATGAGGAAAGGATCCTATGCAGAAAAGATTAAAAATACCCTTAAGCTGCTAAAAATAATTCCCTAGTACATTAAATATTTCACTGATAATAAAGTTAATATATATTAAAAAAAAAAGGCATTTCTTTTAAAATATTTGTCATCGTCATACCTGATGGTATGATCACCAGGAGGAAGTAATGGGTTCATGCATCCCCAGATTCATCCTGAAGGGAAAGCACACACACACACGCATGTGCACACATGACCACACACACACACTGTAGCTTACTCAACAACCTGTGGAAAAATAGAGGTCTTTCTGAGCATCCCTACGAGGCAGTGCTTCCCCTGTGGTAAATACTGAGTGTGCATGAAGCCAAGAGTGAGTCTAGTAAAATGCAACAACTATGCATAAGCAAAAGATTTCCCTGGGTATTATAACTTGTTTTCCCTCTGTTCTAATGCCTTCAGGCAACGTCAACATTACAGTTACACCAAACTAAGTCCAAGGTGCTACAGGAAAGGCTGTGGTTTCCTCTTCCTTCTTTTTCTGCCCCTGGATAACCAAGCAGCTGCAGATTGAGTTGATTCATTGCAAGGTAATCCAGTGGAAAACAAACTCTGAAAAATACAAAATCTAAAAAAAAAAAAAAAAAAAAAAAAAAAGTCATTTTCTGTCCTCTCAGACTGCTGTACTAATTCATTTGAATTACTCAAATGAAAAAGGAGAAGTCCTTGGCATGGTCAGGGCCAGGGAACAAGGACTGCCCCTTTCAGAGGCAGCTTGACATTGCATTAACATACAACAAGAGATGGCATCCTCAGTTTTACCATCTGCCCATGTAAATATCACTGAGCAAAGATTCTTTGACAACTGAACTACATTCCATTTGCTCCTTGGAGTCCCTAGCTAGGAAATTTCCAGCCCCAGTCCTGTCTCCAAGAAAACTATTTGCTTGGTTTTCTGTAAAGAGATATCTAGGGTGGAAAGCACCTCCTAGCTGTAGTCACCTAAATTAGGTATCTACATGTGAACTAGGTGTCAAAGTTCCCAATATATACAGTGAAGGAAAAGGATTTATACATTTCCTTAAAGAAAGGATACCATAGAAAACTCAGGACAACTGCTTGGGATTGGCAGATACAGCATAAGACCTATGAGAGACCTACTTATTGAGAGGCAGGCAAGGACTAGTGAAATATCTTGAGGTGTCTCGAAAGGCATGAGATACCACTGTAGAGGCCACTGACTGTAGTGGTAATCTGGCTGGCTATGACAGGAGCTCAGACACCTCACTCCTGTTTGAGTACCTTTAGGTATCAAGTTGCGAGCTGAATTCAACTCCCTTTTGCCAACTCCAACTTTCTCCAAACATCTCCAAACTCACTTTCTATGCCATCTTCTCTAATCAAAATGCCAGGTTAGCATAATGTGAGCAAATCATATAATGCTGCCGCCATCTAGCTCAATTTTTATATTTTACACTTTGGGAACTGCTGGGTACAAGGCTTTTACAAATTACTGCTCACTCTGCTTTGCTGTTTCTCACTGGTTTTAGCTACAGTACTACATCTGGCTTCTGTCATCAAACCAGCTATTAGTTATTTTTGTCTTTTACAACTGTTAGCAAATTGAGAGGATTTCAGCAGATACTATTCAGCTCTGGTTATTTCATTTTAATAATCAGAAAACTTGCCACTGTGAAGAGTCAAAATGACCTATATGAATCTTACACAATTCCCTCACAACCAGGTAGCCCAAAACACTAATTTTCCCTTCCTGTTCCTCTGGCTTCACCTTATTTCTTCAGAATTAAAGCTGGAGGGTAAATACCAGCAATCTGCTTTGAAGGGCTTAAAGATACTTCAACTTAATTAGCTTGCAGACACCATTTTCCATCTGAGATGTACACTTTCTTACTCTCATATGAAGTGACGTTAGTTGAAGCCACTGCACCTCACCTTTACTTCTAGCTGAGAGAAACCCAGAGTGCCTCCATACATTTCCACTTGAATTAAATGACAGAAAAAAGGCAGCCTTACAGACCTCATAAAGGCCTGACAAAATCAAGAGAAGTTCAATCTCTTCTACTGTGCTTTACCAGTGTACTCTCAGTCTTGTAAAATGGGCAGTTTACAGTTCAATATCGAAAAGAACATTCTATCTAATCTGCATATCAGCATGAGTCCTCACTACCTAGACCCCTAGATGTTTGGAACCTCTAGCAGTTTCAATCAAATGCGATCTGATAAGCTCCTAGAGTTTATATTCATAGTGCCTGCACTCAGAAGAAGCTTATGAGGGGAATGTATCTCCATTAAACACCAGAGACACATGCTGGAGACAGCTGCAAGGACTGATCCAACCACAAGAAAAAAGCTCGCAAATTGTTGGATCTCAGAGTAACCATCTGGAAGCTATAGGTCTGCAGAAGCCTGGCTTCACAGAGTTTGTCATTACTCCAGCTGAGGAAACTTTTAATAACACACCTCAGCTGCCTCTTTTGTATGGTCCCTCTGACTGCTGTGGGATTGTTCACATCCTCAGATGAGTGAGGCCAGCAGCATTTAGCTTAATGGTGATGGGTTTTGTTTCGTGTGACAAAAAGAACAACAACAGCTCATCATATGCTGACTATCACAGATATCTGTCAAGTGATGACTTTTGCCTGCAGCTGACCTGAGCTGATTGAAACTATGAGTTATGGATGAGAGACTTTGCTGTCTATTATAGATCCCCTGAGTCTTCCAGTCCTTCAAATAGTCTCCAACATTAGCACTAGGCCAATGACACACAATGATAAAGTTCTGTTGTTATTGTAGACTTTTCCAATTTAGAGTATTCTCAGAGTCATCTTCATGTGTAACTTTATGCCAGCTACGCATGTACACACAGTATATGTGTAATTGTTTTGGATGATATAAGCTTCTGTCAGAAAGAAGATAAGCTGAAATTACCAAATCTGTTTTCATCAATGACCTCCAATTAGGCTCAAGATTCACTAGGTTAAATGTCAATGATCTGGTACCTACACTGTAGCAAAGCAATCTCTTTATTCACAGAATATCTACTATTATACCAAGTACAAATCAGAGCAACTGTTTTCCCATTTATGAGATTTATACAGCCATTTAAAGAAATTTTTCTTCTGAAACCACTGATAATATCATCTCAATAGTAAAGTGAATGGTTTGAATTAAATTTCCTTCAAGCTAGGCACAAGTCTTGTGTGTCAGCAGGAACTTTCAGAACATGCTGGCTTATAGAAATAAAGATAGATATAAGCATATTAAACCTGTCTTTTTCCAAAGCATAATTCAAATTTCCTATCAAGGTTTTACACTACCTTGGAGGAGGGAGAAGGAAAAAGAACATCAATACACCACCCCTCCACACACTAACACTGTCACAGTTTAGGGTCAGGGCAGCCCCTTAGACCTATAACAGATGCTCCCTGTTAACACCCCTCCCTCCCCAGAGGGGAAGAGAAAGGGAATAAGGAAGAGACACTTAGCAATTAGAAAAGGAAACTAGAACAGCTTTCATGAAAAGGAAATTAATAATAATAAGAATGGAATATATACAAATATATACAAAACCAGTATCGAACCCAACTCCCCTGATGGTAATTCCATCACCGTCACCACTGATGCTGTGGAGCAGGCACCAGTGGAGTCCCAGACTGGGCCTTGCAGTAGACAGTAGCTGTGTTCAGGAGCTGGATTCTGGTACCGGGTTCAGGAACACACAGACCAGAATCAAAGGCAGAATGGACAGAGTCCTCCTTGGGTGCTCCAAGGAAGGAACCAAAAGAAGACTCAAGCCAAGCCAAGTTGGCAAAGCAGTCCAAGAGGGGAAAAAGAGCCCAGAGACCCTTCAGATCCCTCAGCTTTATGCCAATATGACATCTATGAGCTGGAATACCTTGTTGGTCAGTTTAGGGTCACCTGTCCTGTCCACTCCTCCCTGCAGGTACAGCCTTTCACTTTCTGCACTCCCCAACATGGTATACAAGATCCAGCAGTGGCCTTGATCTGCACACCAATCCTTGGTAGTAACTCTAAACATCAGGTGTTATCACTGCTAGCAGCAGACACTGTCTGTGAGAACAGGCTGCTAACTTCAGAAAGTGCAGCTAGTTCGAAGAACTGAGCTGAAAAGCAAAATTACAGAACAGAATTAGTTCTGTTCTCACTCAAACCAGGACACACACACATAAAGAAAAAAAAACCAAAATCCCCCCAATGCAAACCTACAAAAAAACAAGCTAAACCTGTCCCAGCAGAACTGAGGAAGGACTTTGTAACAGTTCTGTCCAGTTATCTTTTTTTCAGAAGTGTTCTTAAAGGTCCTGAAGATAAAAGAGGGGACCAGGCCTCCCAGCAGACTGTAAAGTGCTTTGACCAGCCAGCTGATGAGTTCCATTCCCTCCAAAGCAGGTTCCCTTCCTCCTGCTGGTCACTGCCCCACAGTTATGAGACTCCCGCTGTTTATCACTTCTACCCTCCCATCTGGAAATAAAAAATGTGCCCCGTTTATGGCCTTTTGCACTTCTGCCTTCTAGCTGTGGTGTGTGCATGGTCTTTGTGACCTCCAACTCTTTTTTTTGTTTTCCATCGCTTCTCTCTCAAAGATGTTATGAGAAACAGAGAGCACAACATGTGTCTGACGTCCTGAACTGCCTCTGCTTCTCTACCTTTAAGGTTCACATTGTCAAACCAACAATGGCTCTGCTGGCCTCTCTTTTCTTCCCTGGGATACAGCCCCATTTGAATTTTTTTCATTCATGAGTTTCCTATTACTTGCTCTCCAAAGTTCATCATATACAAAACTCTTCCTATTCTCACTCTGGGAGATATTAATCTTGTTTCCCAGAGTAAGAGAGTTCACCCTTTACCGTGTAATGTAGTCCCTCTCCTGGGCACAATAGATAAATATTCTCAACATTTCTTTTAAAGCTAACAATGAAAATGTGTTAGAACAGAGTCAACTAACACTCAACTGCAGTCTCATTACAGTCTCAGAGTGGAGATGGAAGAGGAGGGTAGGAAGAAAGAATGTTAAAAAACCCTGGATATTAATAATTAAAGGTTCCAGACAAGTCCCTCGTGCCATATAATGCTTTGTCACTCACTATGTTGTAATCATAGGCATGAGGAACAAGCTCATCTGCACAAACTGGGATTACAGCCATGAGAAGACAAGGACTTTAATTAGCTGCAGTTTTAACTTTTAACTATTGCTTTTATAATAATAATAGAAAGATTCTATCTATCTGATGTAAAGCCTATCTCCTCCTTTACCCCTTCTGCTTCTATGCAGCACCCTGGGTGCTCACAATGTCGGGGGTTTTTTTCCAGTTTCATTTTCCAATTGATTTCCATTTGTTTCATTTTCTCTTGACATATCAGAAATCATCAATCACATAATTAAAAGGGAGCTGCAAAATCATGATTAATTACTATCTAGAGCAAAGGAATGCAAATCTCCACAACAATTGAGTGTGTTCTGTGAAGGGCTGAATACCTCTCCAAGAAACCAGCATAACTGGTTACACCAGCTTCACTCATTTAGGAGACAATGTTTAGAGGGCTGTTTTTCTTATGATATGTTTTATTTCAGAGTTGTAAAGGGAAATAATAAAAATTCAGGAAATAAATCCTAAAAAAAAGTAGTTGTTTCTTTATTTCAATTAGTCTTTTATTATATAATTGCACAATGTATTTCCATTAGAAAAAAAAGTCACATTTGGTCTACAAGATGGACAATGCTCCAGGAATGATACAGCTGTTCTGTCTTTCCTACTAGCCTCATATTTCAGAAAAGAGTCCCATGCCTCATTTACTAAGCAACATCCAAGCCCCACCTCAAAAATAAATATTTTTCTCCTTGATAAGCTTTGTTTTTATGACACATGTTAAAACTGACAGAAAACTTTGCAAACATTAGTGGAGACATGCATGCTTACAGCACTTTGAGGGACAAGAATGCAATCTGCATTTTCAATTGCTTGTTCCATTGAAACACAGGTGTCTGCTTTATTTTAGATGGTTCTTCTGATGGCAAGTGCAAAGAAGAGCCTTCCTTCACAATTCTGTGGCTGCATTCTTTATGTCTGCACTTTTTTCAGTATTCAAAAATAAGGCAGAACTTACAGGCCTCCTCAGATACCACATGTGCTTGCTATTACTAATGTAGCATTTTCATTAAATGAGAGATCTGCTGTTAAAAATTCAGTGCATGAACAAGAAATACATTTTGAAGATCTTAAAAAGCCACAAAATGTGACTTCTTCCTTTCCAAATGTCAACTCTTATAAATCACTTAGTGACATAAGACATCAGTCTACAGAAGGTGTAAAATTGTATCTTAGGTAAAGTACTGAAGTGTTATACTAAAGTATAAAAGAAAAATCACTGAGTTTTTAAAGATATCTGAAGTGTTTCTGCTCTGACATCCCAGAAAAACTTGCTTCTGGGTGAAGGACAGCCCAGCAAATTCAAGTCTGGTATAATAATCAACAGAAAATTATAACTTAGAATTGGACAAAGATGAAATGTGGATACAATGGGATTTGCTAGAGTGAAGCATGGGTTTAATGATTCCCATAAATAACAACTTTGTTCAGGAAAATTAGAGGCTTCTGTAAAGCATTTAATCTCCACAGATGTATATGAAAATGTTCTCTGAACAGACTATTTAACAAACTTCGTCCAGACACACAGGTCCAGTTACATTAAAACACAAAATCTCCAGAACTGAACTAAGTGGCAGAGCTAGGACATAATGAATTATGCCTCATCCCACAGTCCACAGTGCTACATTAATTAGCATTTTCAGTCGACTGCCCATGGCTATGCTGTTAATTTTACAGGCTTTCAAGTAACTCCTCTGCATCAATTGTGGATGGTAATGTATCTTCTGGAGAGACAGAGAGTTAAAAATGCTTTTGTAACCCAGGTTTTGCAGGAGAACCCAGAGCTCCCATCTCAGAAGACAAGTTACATTTTTCTTTTACATACACTGTTACCAAAATCACAGAACTAGAAGTCCTGCAACTGTGTCAGAACTGATATTTAGGTCTGTTTTGAAGACACTATTGTAGGTCAGAGGAGCAAAAGGAGCACCTATTCCAAACATGTGGAATATAGTAAATGCACTGAACTTCCAAGAGGCTTAAGGAGACAGTGATGAGAAAGGGAAACCAGTGAAAGGATGTTTGACCAGCACACTAAAATGCTTTGCTATGGTTCCAGATGTCCAATTCCATAACACAGTATTGATTTTTGTATTGCTTCAATACGAGACAAGTACAAAATATATATCAGACTTCACTTCCACAGTGACCTGCATAGTGACTAGAACCACACTTTTAAACTCAACTTACAATTAGTATATAAAACATTGCCCTTATGCATTCCCTAAGTAATGCAACTTTAAATCTATTACTACTTCCTGAGTAGTAGTGTTCAAACTCGTGAAATTATCTGTATGTTAATTATCATACAATCACCTCTGTCTGCTTGTTGTCCAGAGTAGTTTTATCAGTTTTGAAGTCGCCAATTTGGAAATGCCATTTTATGTTAGTCATCAACTTCTGCTTCAATCTTGCTCCAATCTCATTAAGCTTCAAGGGTTTGCCATACTGGATCCATCTTATATTTGGATTTTATCTACAGTACGAAAGCCATTTTGGTAGATTCCTTATTTGCAAACAGAAAATGGTAACATTTCTCTTTGTTCGAGTTTTTCATTATTTGAACAAATAAAAAAAAAAATAAATTCAAACCTGAAACAAACAAACAAAACCAAAAGGAAATTCAACACAACTAAATAACTTCTTGAAAACATGGTATGTGAGTTTTCTTACAGTTATACTATAGGCATGAATAATAAAAAAGAGGTCCATATATCATTAACAGATGCTTTTTCCAAGTTTCATTATGTTTTCAATATAATTTTTAGGGGTTTTTTTATAGATATTTTTAAGATAATACTGATAATCAAATGCCAGGTACCTAATTTGATTTTTTTTATAAACTATCCTTAAAATATAGCATGAATTTTAATATTGTTTGCACATTTCTAATTGTGACCTAAATTAATAAGTGTATAATTAAAATTACTTAATTTCATTTATACAATGACCTCTACTATTTACTACCATCATGTATTTACACTAATAGTGTAGGTTATTGTATTAACCTACTAATATGATCTTTTTTTTTTTTTTTTTTTGACCTTTCTGGACTGCATTAAAATCTGCCTGTAAAGGTTAGAGTGTGATTACAGTTAGAGTGTTGTAAATTTGGGGCATCATTTGAGTGAGGTTTTAACTGTTTAACTGAGTACCCAGTATGGTTGTAAGAAAAAAAGCCCAATTACTATAATAAGGAAAACAATATAAGTAAAACATGGCAAGAGCTGAGATAAGCCCATCTGTTTAAAGCTCATTTCTCTTCTCTTCATGCAAGCAGACCATCAGAAAAATCAGAGTCAGTGCCATAATTTTATCTCACACATCAACTCTCTGATTAAAACATATATATGGACTTTGGCATCTGACTCAAATAAGTCTGTTCTTGCACTCTCATAGAGGGAACACAGGAGCCATGGGGGTGAAAATACAAGAGAGAATGGGAAACGACATGATCCATCAATGCAGGGGAATGGGGCAAGGATGTATAGCCTAAAGTGAAAGGGTCACAGTAACCCCAGAAGTCCTATGTGATCTATGCATTGAGAGACATCCTACTTGCCATTTACTAGGGTGGCATTTGAAAGAATACACTGCACAGGGTTCCTCATTATTCATTAGGGCTGAATCCCCCATTCATTCTCCTTTATATGCCATCTTGAATCTGCCCTACAGAGTCTTTTACAGGGAAATAACAATAAACTCTCTTATCAACAGCTTGTTGTAGTAGATACAATACATGGGGTACTGAGATCAAAAAGAGCATGAAAAGCATTTCTGCCAACATCGTACAAAATATTGAACATCTGCTATATCTGGGATCCTGGGAGTTGTAATTATAATTTTTGAAATCTGCACACAAGAGTTATAAATATTAGAACTGTAGCCTGTGAAAGCCATGAAATATTTAAGTTGTTTGGCAGGCTTAAGAAAAACTCATAAACTTAATTTAAGCAGCCAAACACTGTATTTTTACAGATTTTACATCTTTCATGTCATTAGTCATATAAATTAAAGCAACCATGGAGCAGCACAGAAGTTGCAATGGCAAGTCCTGTGGGTAAAAAAAAAGGTCAGCATGAGATTTAATACTTTCACCAACACTTCACCTTTCCACTTACCCTGTATTTCAATTCTTGTATTGAATTTGTCATAGGTATTTTTAATGCATCCATTATCTTATTGTCTGTTAAGTCCCAATAGTGTGCTTGATGCTGTTCACATGGATAAAAATAGTGGAGCAGATTCACCAGTTATTTTGTATGAGTCTAGCAATTCAAAGTAGTCCTTAACCCACCCTATTTATCCTGTCCAGTGAGGTCAGTGGCTCCTCTGAGCTATTGGTGAGACACTCAGAGACTAGCCCACTTTTCCTGCTCTAAAAAAGCAGTAGACAAGGCAAGTATACTGCATCCAAATGGTGATCTAGCCTTGAGGCAAAGCAGGTAGCTTACATGGATCAGTGATGAAAGGCACTGAGGTAGGAGCCTAGATGGCTTGGCAGGAGACAAGAAAAAGGTACTGCCACACCTAAAAGGGTATCATGAAACAAAACAACATGACAGCAGAGGAGGAGGAGGAGTAAGAGGAGTGAGAAACACAAAATTGTGCATGGGGGCTTTTCAGTTTGTTACAGTCTTTTAAACGTGTTCAGACACTTCAGAAATGTGCTGGATGAAGATCAGTAAAAAAAAAACTGAGTTTAGAATAGTAAATGCAACAGCCAAATTCACAGAAGCTAAAGTATGAAAAGACCCAAAGGCAAATTCTCATTTGTACAGTGCCTGCTCCACCTGTTAGATAGCCATATGTTACTGGTGAAAATGTAACTCTGCAAAAGGATTCAGGGATCGCCAACTGTGCCACCAAAAGTGAAGAAAGAAGTTAACTTGAAAAGAAATAAAGCAAAGAATGTAAGGATTAGGACCCAATTTTTACTCTCCATAAATGCAGCATTGAGCAGAGAGCACCACTCCGGACAAGAAACTCGTTTGACATCACAGATGTTACAGTGGGTTAGTGTAGGGGAAACAAAAAAGAATGTGTCTCAGAGGGCACAAATACAGACAACATAGTCACAGAAATTCTCCTTTGAACTATTGAACTGTGAGTAAACAGACAAACACATCCCCACTCTTGACTTATCTAATAAAACATGTATCTAAGTGCTAGATGCCATGGGACTATGAGATGTTAGTGTAGCTATTAGTTAATTTAATGAATGTAATTATGATCTCACTTATACATATTTTACACCAGCATAATACCATTCCATTTAGCAAAGCCATTCACCTTTATGCTGCGCTGCCAGCAGATTCTCTTTGCAAAGGTGCTGTATTTAGATTGAGACAGGTATACTGTAATTAGACAGGGATCACTGTGATTTAGAGGCTCTCACCTAAACCCTTTTCCTAACTGCCATTTTAGGATTAGAGGAAAAAGGTGTGCCTTGAATGTCCCCCTGTGTTGCAAAGATGCCTCTTCTTTCAGACAGACAAGGTCTGAGAGGATTTCTCACTTCTTTAGACAAAGAAGATAGTGATGCAGAGCAGAGGGGCTGAAAGGCTCTCTGGAGTGCCTACCTTCTTTCATTGATTAATAGGGAATCTGGTCTCTGAATCTGGAATTCTGTGTGACTTTGCAAGTCACTTTTGCCCCAAACAACAAGCCCTGTTCTCACAACATGGCTGTGAGCTTGTAATTCTCTTCCCAAGAAATTCTCACACTGTACAACAACCAATTCATAAAAGATCACGAACAGTACGACTACATACAAAGTATTTTACAAAAATTGTGTTAAAACCAATTAGTTCAAAACACATAATTTCAAAAAATGTCACTACCTGTCCCATTTTTTCCATACACACATTAAAAATAATATTTGTATTAGAGAATACAGCACAAGGAACTTTCACTGTCCTCATTTTCACATGCAACACTGAAAAGAGATTTCCTGTCATTCTCAGTACAGGCAATTTAAAGTACAATCATATGTCTGGTACACAAGTGTTTTAGGGGAACAAGCATGTCCTGTTCCCTTGACAGATACACACATGCATGCATCCATCCACTGATGAAAACCATCTGAGTCACCCATATTATTGTTATCATTCTCATTCTTAAGTCATTCCTCCAATAACTGTTTTTTCCCTGTCTCATAGGTGTGCTATGGCAGATGAGTTGAGAGGACACTTATGAGGAGTTTGTGTTTTCTTCTTTCCTACTTCTTCCCTCAATGTTGTTGTCATCTGCAGGAAAGAAGAATTTAGAGCCAGGAAAGGGGGTGCTTATCAGAAAGGAAAACCTATAGAAGACCCTAAAAGACCCTAAGAGACCTGGAGATAATGACAGGTCTCTGCAGTTACATGCATCTCTGAATTTCTCAAGCTTCATGCTCATCTTAGGACAAGCCCTCTAGCCAGTCCATGGCAAAGAGACAAAGCCAGTGTTCTTCAACGATCATGTCACATTATTGCATCTGTTTAATCATAGGCCAGTGATGAACTCACACCTCAGCTTTTGTGTGGAAAAATTTCTTCAACAATATTTTGAATAAAAGTTGTAACAGATTTCTAAGAGAAGGAATAGAAGATTATTTGACATAAAAAAGAATCCTTCCTTTTTCCTGTCTAAAAGTGCACAAGAAGTTGGAATCATCAGTATGTGGCTTTTCAGACAACATTACAGTGTTCTATTTCAAATACTAGTGGGTTGTATTTCTAGAAAATTAATTTCTCAGTTTTGCCACAGATATTAGTAAGCTGATAGCTCTGATGTCTGTGACAGTCACCTCTGAATCTTCATAAACTTTACTTTCAACTACTAGAAAAGTAGTTGAAA
>WUAM01000327.1:735577-747600 GCA_024336885.1 Actenoides hombroni | reverse complement strand
AGTCACCTCTGAATCTTCATAAACTTTACTTTCAACTACTAGAAAAGTAGTTGAAAGTAAAGTTTATGAAGATTCAGAGGTGACTGTCACAGACATCAGAGCTATCACTGCAGAAAGCAGTGTTGCCACAAGGTGTTTGCAAATACTACTGATCATTTAGAATGACCTAGCTTTATCCCTGGGATAAAGGGGTACAGGCAAGCTTCTATTTACCTTAACTGAACCCCAAGTTCTAGGAAAAAAATAAAGAGACAAGGGTACCATTTCAACAGCTAATAAATATTTTTTATAAACTGAAAACTAAAAAGAGGTTATTCATAGTCGCTTTAATGTGGCATCATTACTTGGCTCAAAAAATTAACCAAAACTGCCCTGAATATAGTATGAGACCCACGTAGACTCTGGTTTTATCACTGGCCACACCTGTCACATTTTAAGGAGCTGATATTTCTGCCAAATTATCTATTCTAAAATGAAGAAAAAAAATCCCCAATTATATAATCTCCATTACTCTATATTAATTGCAATACTTTGTGTGCTGGATTGTCAGGCAATCAGGCAAATCAGCAGACAACACTGAATTTAAAGAGGGTGTCTGACACAATGAATGGCTGAGCCTTGGTCCAGAGGCTCTTTAGGAAACTTGAAGACTGGGCCAACAAAAAACTCATAAAGTTTATTAAGGAAATCTGCAAGGTTCTGTGCCCAGGTGGATAACCTCATGCATCAGTGGGGATTGAGCTGCGATGCAACTGCCCTAAGGACAGCCCTGCAGATATCTGATGGTGAGTTTGTTTACAGTAGACACCACTAATATGAGCCAACAGTGCAGTTCACCATAGAATCATAGAATCATAGAATGGTAGGGTTTGGAAGGGGCTTCTGGAGATCATCGAGTCCAACTCCCCTGCCAGAAAAGGATCACCTAGGGCAGGTCACACAGGAACAAATCCAGGTGGGTTTTGAAAGTCTCCAGAGAAGCAGACTCCACAACCTCTCTGGGCAGCCTGTTCCAGGCTCTGTCATCCGCCCAGGAAAGAAATTTGTCCTCATGTTGAGGTGGAACTTCCTGTGTTCCAACTTGTGACCATTACCTCTTGTCCTGTCACAGGTCATCACAAGTAAGGCTCATGAGGAGGACTGTGCCCTGCAGTGCCCCTCTGAGCAGCATGGGTGAGGCTGCACACATAACTCAGGGTCCAGCATGTGCCCCCCAGCTCAGGAGGGACATGCAGAAATTGAAGAGGAACAATAAGATGTCCTTTCCAACAAACATGTCTGTGACTCTCACAGTGGTTTCTGTGACTGCTGAAATTCCATCAACTGGAAATACTGCAAACACCTTTGTAAGAACTCAGTGACAACAATGTTTTAACATATGTCTAACTATCAAACACAGGAATGTCAATTAAAAGGGGACTGGGATAAGAACAGAAAGCACTTGCTTACACTGGCATGTCCAGGTGGAGCAACCTGTTTATATTCTTTATATCAATAATCTGGAGTCTCTGCAGGGACCATGAATGCACTGTGCATGTGCAGCATGTATGCACATCTAAGGAGGTCTCATGTAATATTCTTAGTCACAGCGAAGCCACAGGAGTTCAAAATGGACAACTGAGCTAGGGCAGTGAGGACAGAGGCAGCAAGCTGACAAGGAGCAAAGGGTGAAAACCCTTTACACACTCCAAGGCTTACAAAAAGATCCATTTGTATCACATAGGAAGCAGGCAAACACAGACACGTGCACAACGTAAATCCCTGTCTGAGCAGGATGGATTGAACAAAGGTAATCATTCTAAATGCCCAAATTGCCTGACTCCACATGGTGCCATCAAAAGCATTTTCATTTTTATCCAAATCAATGTCACCATTTTTCTGTAAAAATCGATGGGGAAAATGGAAGCAAGGATAGAGGAAGATGCTGTTACTGAGCCCTATGGAAGCCATCACAAGGCAGGATGACTGTCAGAACTCAAGACTGCTGGCTTTGGCTGCTAAGACATGCTCAAGACCTTGCAGATAAGGGGTACTAAAAACAGCTAGAGAGAAATTCTAGATTGCACACAGATTACAAATCCTGCTGTTTCATTATTTTTTTCAATTATAACCTCTCTTTTCCCCATTCTCATATGTAAAAGCATAATGTCAGTCTTTCCTTCATTTTCCACTAACTTAGGTTAGATAGCAAAGTGACTCTAGGTGAAAATTCAGTGAGTCTCTGTCTTATAACGCATGTAAGGAACAGACAAAATAGGGTACAATTGTTGCCAGCCTGCAAAGAGTTAATGTGAGATGTACATTCTGTGCAATTTTGGGGAGGAAGTACCCTTCAGACCAGGACCCTGCCTGTTGAAATCAGAAAACTGAGACACACTCTGCAGATCCATATTGCGACTGAGGGAAACTCTGAAAATCTAAAAATTACCTTTCCAAAGACATTTGTTGTAAATTTGACCTTCTAATGTTTATGGTAAAACACCATGGGTATTTGTCCAGAATCAACGTGTTCTCCATATTGATTTTCTTAGAAATTAACTTCAGTGGTTCCCTTTTTGGAGAAGAAATGTGTATCAGTATACCCTTACTGAGGACTTCCCTTCTGATTTCCAACAGAAGATCTGAGTAGGACAAACACAGGTTTATCAGGAGGGATCTGTAGACTTCTCTTGGTGACACCAGCCAGAATAGTAGCTTGCATCCCCAGATCACACCACAGGGACAGGTATCCAGCTTCATGATGGCTGTAACTGAATGGGGATGGGTATCAATTCTTTAAGAAACCACTTTGACTTAATTGAAAGCTAGATTGTTCTTCCCCTCTGCAGGGTATCCTTGTGCTATTTTTTGACACGTTTTGAAAAAAACCTGACATTCAATACACAGGAAAATATCCAAATCATGAGAAATTTTCCTGTCACAACCCAGTGATTCTGAATTGGAATATCCACATGATTTTGGGTTAAAATACCTGGGAGCAAGTGCAAACAACACCTCACCATCACTGGCTGGCAAATAGTTCAGAAAATCCTGATGCAATTTACCTAATGTCAGGTTTTTCAGATGAACAATTTAATTTCTTCAGATAACTTCCCCATTAGAGGATTGGTGTTGCAAATCTATGTAACTGAATATGGTTATTCAGGAAGCACCACGTTTTGATAACAAAATCCTTTGTGATGATTACCTAATAGCCAGCATTTGTTCAAACACTTTTAATAGACCCTTTTTATCACATGCAAAAAGAATTTCAGTGCTAGTTCAGTCTCCTGTTTCATTCTGTCATGAATCACTTTGTAGAGACATTTAGAAGTCAATAATCTACTGTAGCTTTGATGACAGGTGATTAATTTCTACATTTTAGAGACATAATAAGATTTAGCAATAAAAAGGCCTTGAAGTAACCTACCAAACAGCTTTAATCTCAGCCTTGGGACTGTTGCTAAATATGAATGCTTGTACACAAATAAGGATGATTTAAGTTAGTAGGTTTTATTGCAGACTTCTTGCCTTTTCATATTAATCTTGCTTTACAGTCAGTTATCTATACAATCAGTTTATGCTGGATATTGTTTCTAACACAGTACTTGGGGGAGGAGAGTTAAATTGTTTACCCACAAGGGCTATATTCTACTGAAAACTAGTTTTACATGCTTTCCATTATGTAGCTTACCACCACTCTCTGTGTGGCAAGGTTAGATGAGTAAAAAAGCCCCACCAACTAGCAGACACACACAACTAGTCAGTACTTGACTGTGGAACCTCACAGAGCCTTCAGGGCTCAATCCATCACACAGTGAAACTGGTAGGAGTATTTTGTTAACTTCAGTTGGCAGATCACAGACATATTTGAATAAAAGGAGAATTTCCAAGCTCTCCAGCCATGTTCTGGTTGTAGATACAGATATACCTATATATAGATATAACTATATAATTCTTGATCTGGATTTCCTGAGCTCTCCCAAACATTGCCTGGATTCTTTTCTTTCAAAAATGGTTTTATACTGAAAACAGTATTAGAGAAAAATGGAAAATTATTCTTTTAAAGCCACAGTCTTCGGTATTTTCTTTATATATATTCAGGAATGCTTCCTTTTTCTATGTGAAGTAGTTCAGTGTGAAACCTTTGTGTCTATAACACACAAAAGCTGCTCGGAAATTCCCTTACCAGGGCACACAAAGCAAGTCAGAGAGCTCTCTTGTTCTTCTTGTTTTGAAGAGATCAGTGCCTGGGAGAAAAGGTGGTAAAGGAACTGAATTTCTTACACCTGAGGGCAGCATTAAAATGCTCAAGAATATTATAAGTATTGTGCTGCTTCTGCTCTGTATTTTATGAAGGGCAAAGGATTAGCAAAGTAGAAATTAGTCCTACCTCTCTCAAGTCTCTCAACACCTTTGAGGGCAGATGAAGTGGAGGGGCAGAACTTCAACCCCTGAAGAGGTATCACCTTCAGACATCATCTGAGCAAGTCTTAAAGGTGGGAAAAAATTAAAAATAAATAATCAATTGTTTAAAAAAGAAACACAACAAAAACAAACAACAAAACACACATGACAGAAGCAAAGGCAGTAATAACATCTCCTTCCTGTCAGCAGATTTTGGGGAGGAGGAACAGAGGCCTTAGCAATAATGACAAATGGTGTTTTATCAAAGACAAATGGTGGCAATATTGCATTTCACTAGCATCTATTAAGAAGCCATTTGAATTTTAAACTCATTTAAATTAAAGGAGATTTCAATGTCAAGAGTTGTGGGTAAAGATGCTTAGGACATGCTAGGTGTGGGGGTAATTGGGAGGTTGGAAGGGATGCATGACAGGGACTGATGGCAGTGGTGAGGAAGACAGCAAGAAATCTACGTGAGATTATAAGTGGTAATTTTGGCTAAGTATAAAGTGAGATCTAGGAGCCACTTTATGTCTTAGACATATTCCAGACCTTTGTGAACACAAGACATGAGTACGTATCTTTCCTTCCTTTCTTTTCCTGTGTACCTTTGTTTCTTCCAGAAGAGCTCCCAGGTGTCTTTGTTGGAAGGAACTGCAGTATGCTCTGTGTAGATCCTTGTTCTAGGTGATCAGGAAAAAGGACACTTTAGTCTAAATATACGTCTTGACTTTCTTTCTAGACTTCATATTTGTACCTCCTTTAAGTTTCATTTTCAATTTTACTCTGCATTCAAAACTTCTGAAAACCCATTCTTTCTTTCCCTTCATTTTTCTTATGAAACAGGAGTGAAAATTAAGATCTGCTCAAAAGAGTTTGAATACAGGAACCTGACATATAAGAAAAATCCCAGATTATCACAAAAGTTGTGCTAAAACCAAAAAATTAGTATTTGTCAGATCTATAAAGGATATAATATCTGAAACAGCTAAAGTGTGTAATGGCAGAAACAGAAGGGAAGCAAGCAGATATTAGTTAAATGTGAAGGCAAGGAAAAGTCAATCCGTGACTGAAGCCAATGTTGAGCCATGCTGCCAAGGTGGAGTGAGAAAAGAGAATTACAGAGCTATCTAAACAGGATGCAAGAAACAAGACCCTTATATGTATTTACAATGTGTGAAATCCTAATAGTTCTCACAAGAAAGTTACAGAATATACTGATTAATTTCACTATTTCAGAATATAATTCTTACACTTCAGGTTTTCCAGTAAAGAGAAAGAGCTGCTCCTCTATGTAAAGTAGCAAAATTGCATGTGAGGACAAAAACATATTAAGGAAATGAATCATAGCAAGAGACTGGACAGTTGAGGCAGATTAGACGTATCAGACAGCAAAAGGCAGAGTGAGGTACTGCAGGGGAGCTGCCTCCTTTACAGAGTACAGGAAGAGTTATGACATTTATGCATTTTCATTTCTACAGGTGGGGACCTCAAATCATTCCGTGAGTTAGGCTCTTAGTATCTCTAATCTGGTCCTGCTGAGGCACACAGTTGATATACTTCTGACTTGTCAAAAAAAGTCACAAGACACACTTAAATCTCTTCATGGCTCTAGCATGAGACATTAAGTTAGAGATACTTGTGAATCCAACAGTTATTTCAGGATGTTATATCCCAAGCAACATATTGCGGTTTTAGTTCCCAAAATTAATTTCTCTTTATAAATTATGTTCTTTAATTTTTTTGTATATTTCTTATGTAGACCTCCATTATGAAATAGATTATTTGAACTGCTGTGCAAGGGCATTTCTTATTGATTACCCTGCTGAATCATGTGATTCATGATACAAATTGCCCAAACATTCATTTTTTTTAGATCTAAGGGATTAAATTGTGCCTCTGCTCAGGTAAAAGAAGACTTTTTTTTTTTTTTTTTTTTTTTTTTTTTTTTTAAAAATTAAACATGTCCCATTTCATTTTAGTGTTTCTTCTTTTTTTCAAATAAAAAAACTAACCATAGAAAATAACCCAACAATCTGGCGGGTAAGGAATTTTCCTAGGAACTGTAGAAGTTTCTGAAATTCTTACCTAGACCTTAATCCAGGGACTTTTACTTCAAAGGAGCATCCTACTACTCTGCCCACTGTCATGAGCTAGGAGTCTCTTTCACAAAAGTTTTGTGAATGTTTCATAGTCAGTTCTGCAGGTTCAATGTCAGGGGGCAGAGTAAAGTATCTATGCCATTTTAAGTAGTTATTTCCACTACACATGATCACTACTAGCTGCTCCTTCTTGCTGAGTTCAACATGATTGTTCTGGACTACTTCTACCGCTGGCTCCTAGACCACCTTAAGGACACAGCCCTTTTGATATGAGGACTATGAAATAAAGGTGTCTTTGCCACAAACATATACTAATGGACTTTTTCCTTTTACAGAAAACAATTTGAAAAAAAAACGTTTACTCAGTTCTTCCTCAGCTCGAAGATGTAAGCAGTATCAGTTAATATATGCTTTGGGCATGACAGGCAAACCTGGTTTGCCCATGTTTTCTCCAACATGACTGTAAATCTCACCGTGTTTCTATGTTTATAGTCTAGTTGTTTATAATAAAATATATTCCTAAATATTTTAAGACATGTGTGGAAATAAAGTTTATTTAGATTGCCCCGTTTCACTCTTCTAGTTGTATCTCTGCCCAGCAAAAGAAAATGACAGGACATTTCTCATCTTACCATCCTACCAGGCCTCCATCCTTATTAAGTTTCCAGTGAAAATCATCCTCAGGCTTTTCCATCCTCATACATCAAACAATTTGGCTTGCATTTTAAAAGGTCCTGCCTAGCTGAGGAGAAGACAAAATTTGTCCACTAGATCCTAAAAAAAGGGTCTTTTCGTTCTCTTCTTTTCACCACAAATTTTATTCCTAGGACATTTTTCCCAACAACAAAAAAACCTTTGGTCACCATAAGAACTTCTTCCAATGAGAGACTTAAACGTTTTCACAAAAACAAAACAAAACTAAACTAAACAAACCCAGGGAAATTTCTAGTCCTCTGTATTCATCCATGCAATTTCTGCTTTGAGAACCCTCCAAGTTAGAGCACTTTTGATGTTGTTCTTCTTTCATGGCACTATCCATGGGAGAGCTGGATATTGTACAGAAGGTACACTGATCACGCAGAGTAATTCCATCACCAATATGTTTATATATTTGCTAAAAAACAGTGGCATGACAAGCAGTACTGCAGTATGCTGCGAGTCTATCTATCTGGGAAACAAAGAACAGCTGTGAAGGGCTGGGCTTCAAGGGAAGGGCTTCAAGGTCATCTTGAAGGCACAGTGAACTGAGCAGGACTCACCAACTTTTTGAGCTTTCAGATGCAAACAGAGAGTAGTAGAACAGCACGTGAGAGAAACCACAGGCTTCTGTGAATAGAAACCACAAGCCCTCCATCAGGAAAAGCACACAGGGTGAACTGCATGGTGGACTGGTGTTTACTTCAAAAGACCCTTGCAAATGTTGTGATACGAAGCGCAGATCACATAAAGGTCTATGCAGCTCTTTTCACACTGCTGTGCTCAGCGTATCCAAACTAACTGCACTGTCACCCTTGACTGTATGAATCACAAAAAATAGCACACAGGTTAAGTGCATTGTTCAAAATGAATGATATGGCTGAAACGGGAGCTAAAGTGCAATGAGTACCAATTACAGAATATGTTATTTTGGATTGGATTCTTTAACAGAGACATTTACATATCCAGCATATCAATGTGCAATATATATATAAGCAAACTTTTTCAAACAATTTCATACTTAGTTTATTGCCATCTACCATCCCTTGATCTTCTTGAGTACTACTTGCCAGGAGCTAAGTATTGGCTGAGTTGATTAAATGGCAAAGCTCCCATGGAATTCAGCATTCTTAGGATTTTATCCAAAATATCTTCTTATCCATACACCTTAGACTATTTCTTTTTATCTTTCAAAGTGATTTTTACAAGATTTATTTGCTGCTGATACTTGAACCACTGTAAGGTTCTTTGTCTTCAGTGCATACTGATTTTCATATGCCATCTCAATGTAGTATTGTCTGTGAAATCTATGTATTTCCATGTATTTCACTTCAGAAGCACCAGAAGTCAAAGGTAGAAGACATTATTGTAAGGGCTGTAACATATCATATGTGCACATAATTAGTAAGTTACAAACGAAGAACTACACTTGTTAAAAGATGGACTTGTAGAATGAAGGGGTAAAATAATTTTAATTCTCAGTTAGATATAATACAAGGTAAGCGGGTCACTGGATAAAGCAGGAGAACATAACTTTGGTATGCTGAGAAATTGCTACGTGAAGACACTTAATATGTACATCTGCTGCTGAAGCAAATTACAGTAGCTTCTCTGTAGGCCAAGTTTAGAAAAGCTAATGTTAGCAAGATGTGTAAGACTAAATAACAGGCATCAGGGTCACACAACTTATTAAAATCAGTATTTTCAAAACTGCTTGCTTTAAACATTTACCTTGACATTGTAGATTATCTTTAATACCAAGCCAGCTCTTATTCAGTTGACCTCTATTTGAAGCAGCTAAATCCCAGATATACGATTGATTTTTGGTCTTCTTTATTCAAAGAAAAATATGAAGCAAAAATAGTTTCAATATATTTAAAATTTATGCTTGCAGACAGACTGTGGCGAAATTCAACCAGCTTCATTTTGTGCTGAACCAGAAGAGATTGGGCAAGATATTTTTTGAGAGGAACTTCACCAACCGATAACCTTGATGGTTATAATTAGCAATTTGCCCCCATTTCAACTGTATTTATTACAATTCACAGTCTCAGGGTTCTTCCTAATTTGGTGGCACTGTTTAAACTGCTATGCTTCTCTGCAATACCTACACTTGAGAAAATTTTATCTTCTTTGTAATTGTTATCAAAGTTAACCTGAAAATAGAAACAGGATTCTTCCAAATTCTGCTGATTTAGAATAAGAATTACTGACATAAAGATACTTTAATTTCAAATTATTAGTTGTCAAGTACTGTAACATTTTCTTGCACCCAGGATTTGGACACCAGAAACCTAAAAGAAAACCACAAAAATTATATATCCATTACAAAATTCTGGCCGTCCAAAACCTGAAATTTCTCTAGATATCAGATCACAGTACAACAAAATACTTATTTAAATAACCAATCCACCACAACAAAAATTGTCGGCCATGACTGACAACTGAAAGGTCAATTATCTTCTCTTCTAGTCAGTTCAAATGATTCAAGCAAAAAACCACCATGAAAACAAAAGAAAAGTGAGCAATCTAAAAATCTCAGAACGATATTTTAACAAAGTTTGCTTTTTTTGTCTCCTAGTTACTATTGAGCTCTTGATGCTCACTAATAAAACTTCAGTAATATCAGCACTAAAGGTTTGTTCTACCTGTCATCAGATAAGTAACAGTTTAGGAATGCCTCGGGGTGATTGATGGCAAAGTAGCAAAAAATAGCTAGTACTATAAACCCTATTTACAACATCTAAAAAGAGCCTTGAAAAGATAATACTATGGATTACCTTTGTGTTATTTTCTATACTCGTTATAAAATTTGTCACGGTGTCTTTAATTGTCTCATTTTCCATTTTTTATGGTCTTTGTCATGTCAATAAGTTTTCCCATAATTCAGTGTCTGCTAGATTGCTTCAAACTATACAGCAGAAGTCTGAATGTGTTAGAGATGCTGTAGTGTGATCATCCAGCTTTTCAACCCTTTCTCACCTAGTGATAAAAGTTGCAAAAGAAGAGTGATAGAAATTTTTATGCCCTTCAAATGAGTAGCCATTCCCTACTTGTTATTTTCACTTTATTCCTTCTCTTTCTCTGGGTTGTCCACTCAGGGAGTAACTAGTTATATCACAGAGGACTCAGACCTGTGTGGGCCCCTTCATGATGCCAGTGAAATATACATTTTTTCACTCCAGCCTCCACAACTCTCGGGTTTTCTCATGAACCTCAACTATCATAAAATAATCCCATTCTTTTTCTTTTAATGAAATTCAAGCCCTTTAAAGAAAGCTAAAGGAGGGGAAATCGTGAAACAACCTAGAAGCTTAGTAATCTGCACAAACCCCATTTTTCCCCCATACATTCTCATTTTTAAGTCAGTTCCAAGTAGTTTTGGGATCTGATTAATGATTTTTTTAATGCCCATGTTTGGCAGTGTGGATGACGATTGAAAAGGGTTGGTGTAAGGTACTCAAAATCTTATCTTCCAGCAAAGACATTTATGGCTCCTGGTGCAGCCTCAAGGAAGCTTCCTTAGAGCCTATCTGGCAGAGCTCAAGAAAAATGTTTTCTTCACTCTACAGCTGGCTCAGTGACTCCATTTCATCCCAGAAAATTGTGGCTTGGCCTCAATTATTCACATTTGTCACATTTTGCCTGCATTACTGCAATGTGATACTTGGGCATAAAGACTTCAATGCTTAAGTCCAAAAGGTATGTAACAGCATATTACATATTACTTACATTATACTGATCACTACAAACGTATTCTATGTTTCTGCTGCTCTCTACTTTATTGTTCAGACTTAGGCATACTAGAATAGCATGTAAAGCAAAAGGATGAAGACAGTATTCCCCCTTGGAACAAAATTCCTTGAATATAAGAGAAACTTCATAAGTCTTCAGACAGTTCCAGAATCATAAACTGGCATCTGCAGAAAGAATAATCACCACATACTTCACCTTCTTCGGTCAAATGTGAGTTTACTTCCACTGATGTACTTGTTCTAACATAAAAATAAACTAATACTTATGGATACACAAATAATATTAAAAAAAAAAACAAAAAACCAAACACTTTTTTCCATTTTATTTTCTTCTGTTTCTGAAGGATTATGGCAAAAGTAATGTCTGTCAGTTGTTAGTCAGTACCACTTACCGTACCTGAATACACTCATGGTGAATCTAAGCTAAGAACCTACCCAGGACAGATTTGCTAATCAATGACATCGAAACTCAATAAAATAATGTCTGGAAAGATATTTACTATTATTTTCTAGTACACTGAGCTGCTAGGCAGAGGTTTTCACTAGGTAAAAGTGTTTAGGATTCTGGCAGACAGACAAACAAGACAGTAAAGAAAATAAACTCAGGAAAGGTCTCCTTCTCTTACTATTCTGTATGCCCTCCTGTATCTTTGGATTCAAAGTAAATGATGGAAAACAACACAACTATTGTACAAACCCCATTTTTTTATTATGACAATCACAGAAGTACCATAGGCTCTACATCAGCTTTGGAAATTCTACATAGAAGTCACCCTATGCTGAGATGGCAACAGTACAATGTAATCATTCTTTTGAGAGAGGGAAGAGACACTGACCAAAAACAGGCTGCAGCAGCAGGACAAAATATTTGCTCTCTGTGGCCAATGCACTTCTTAACTCTTAAGAGAATTTCAGTTCCAGAATTTCAATTTCTGAGGAAAAATTGAAAATATAGGATAATAACACAAAAGCAACATTTGTATTGCCATCAAGCAAGGTCATTAGTGCTCAGTGAACAAATATAGGACTCATTAGGTAGTATAGTAGTAAAAATAATTCTAATACACCATTAAAAAGAAAAAAA
>WUAM01000327.1:719355-735565 GCA_024336885.1 Actenoides hombroni | reverse complement strand
AAAAAAAAAAAAAAAAAAAAAAGATGTGTACATGACTCTTGTTGCATGTTTACCCAGGAATGAAAGGAACCAAGTGTCATTCTTTCCTCTCTTATGCTGGCTGGTCATATGATAAGCAATTAGACCAGTGACAGGAAGGAGGTGAGGTGCAGATGGAATGGATGGAAATTAGACATTTAACAGCAAGTATATGTCCTATTCTTGTTACCCATTATTTTTATCAATGTAGGACCATCTTTAAAGGCACTTTAAAAGAACACAATTATATAAAAGCAAAAGAGCTTATGTTCTAAATTACAATAAAAGAGTGAGCTTTCATAAGAATTATGGAAACTGAGAAAATAGGCCTTAATGGTATACATGCTTCACTGATATTAATGGGAAACAGAAATGTTCAACCTTTTGAACAATCAAATCCTCATTACTTCATTCATTTGGTTTTCACTCCACAATTTCTACTGGTTGGTCTTCCTCAATTTCCTCTATTTGATAAATATGGAGAAGGAAGTAAACTGGCTGTAACATCTATAAAAAAGAGATAAAGGAAATGAGAAAAGATGTTATGAACTTTGCTGGCATGATGTTGTCTGTTGTACTGCAGAATGAGATGTGCAGTCCTGAGTTGTGCACAAACCTGACTGACAGCCTCTGGGAAAGCCTGCCTGGACCTAAGGAGAAAAAATCTACTGGTATAGTTTATGAAATTAAAATAAGCCAAGAATCCACATGCTTGGCCATTTTCCTATTTATGCTGATAAAAAGAAGCAGAAAGACAGATTGATATTAATCCAATGTATAAGCGAGACTGAAATCTGCAGTTGTTGATTTACTGGGGTGGGATAAACAGGTACCCATGGCTATCACCCTGTGTCCAGTGCCCAGCACCTGGAGAGTGCCTTGTGCTCGGTGGTGCAATCAAGTTGCACAGCTTGTAGCTCTACCCAGTGCTGGAGTCCAGATCCTTCTGGTGACATGATGCTGGAGAGAGTCCTGTAACAATTTTAAAGCAGTGAATTGGCCAACGAGGGAACACCTGCAGTTGGGTTTCCTTGCTTGAATAAAGCAGAAATGTCATGATCTTAAATCACCTCCTGCTAACACATAATTCTGCTAGCAATGTGTCAGATGGAACAGCAAGTGAAAAGAAAATAAACGCTATTTGGGTGCCAAGAGAAGATCAGGGAATTCCTTCAAAAGAAGGAAGGAAGGGAAGGCTCCTCAGCTTTTATTAGAATCATAGAATGATTAAGATTTGAAAAGACCTCTGTGATCCTCAAGTCCAACCATAATCTTACCCTGCAGCTCACAGTGTTTGCTCACTCCATTTGGATGTCACAAAGCACACAGAAATCCTTAGCATGACAAGCAGTAAAGAACATAAATTCTCAAGAGCTGACTTTGAGGATATGTCACTATGTCAGTTTCTCATCTGTTATCATCGTAGAAACTGTACTCAGTGTTCCTGGATAAAAAAGTAGTAATCCAGACCCACTAATAGAGGGGAAAAAAAACAAAACAAACAACAAAAAAACTCGTAGATAACAAAGCACACATGCATGTGTGCCGTTCTTGAGAATTTGAACACAAATTGCATCGCTTTTGTTTTAAATTTATATTTAACATTGTTACATTTCCTTTGGTGATGTGTATTCAGCAGTAGTTTATTCAGCCAGTTATTCAACAAGCAAATTCCTTATCTTAAACACTGCCTCAATGTCTTAGTTCATTATTTTGTTCCCAGAAATAAGGTGGTAGTTTTAGTTCATTGTGCATTTCACATTAGCAGGTTTTTACCATACAGTGATAGGTCTGTTTAATGATAAATGTTTAAGGGGGGGTGGGGGGAACAAGGATAATGTATTTAAAATGATACAATGAAGCATTGTTCCCTTAGTGTCATTGAACATGGGCCAACTATACCATTTGGGGTAAATTTGGAGCTCTGACATTTAACTCTGATATTAGAAAATGATGTTTTCAAAGAGTCACATGTTCAGTAACTGCATCACGGTTACAATTGTCTTTGAAGTTTTAATCTCAGTTCATGCTACTAAATCACCATGAAGGTTTATTTTTAACTTGTTATATAAAATGTTTTTTTAAAATTCAAGGAAACATCTCCAAGTACAAAATATGTCAAACTGAAAGCTGCTAATTGTATAACTTCAGTATAGTGCTTTTTTAAAATCGGCTTTTTGAATTTTTATGCAAGAGAAAAAGTGTTTCTTGCTTTTTAGCAGTTTTCAGATTTTATTTTTAAGTTGTTCTAACGCAAGTAGGAATTTTAAGTGTACCTATTGTGAAATATAAATAAGACTAGAACAGATGATCCCACTAAGCCTAATTTTCTCAATAAAGCTCTCATAAAAATATAGTGAAAATATGAAGATAAAAGATAATGTATGATTATTGAATTGCTAGCACATTCCGATATTTCAGTATTTGGTTTAGAAAACATGTTTTAATTAACAACATACACATCTTAGACAAATGAATTTCCCTTGGGATTGCTGTGGGATCAGGGTCTGAACAGAGCAAAACCAGTTTCAACCTGCTGTGACAAGCATTATCCCATGTTGTTGCTTGAATATGGCTACGAACACATCTAATGCTTCCATTGAACTCCAGTAAAGTGTAGTTACCAGTGCTGAAACTTCTTACATCTTATGCCTCCTACTCATTTCTGTCTGGCATTGCTCTTCCCCTCCATCTTTAACCTCACCAAACATAGTGTTTACAGTCACCAGTGAGAATTTTCTTCTAAATCCATGTTAGACCTCTAAAATTGCCCTCTGTTGAAACTTTTTCCTCCGTGGCCTTTGCTTCCTCACTGGCAAAGTTCACTCAACATTTGTTTACTCCTCAAATGTCTTCAAATCATGTCTTCCCTTGATCACCCAAACACTTCACTGTCGTAGTCCTCTTACTTCTTTAGTTGTCTTTCCAGTCTGGGTTTTTATATTGTGGTTGTGGTGGTTTTGGTTTTTTGTTTGTTGATATGGGTTTTTCTGAGTGTCTCATTCAGCCTTTAACTTTGGGGATAGAGAAGGGTTATAAAGGTGCACAGGCCTTGCTACCCTAACTTTAAGAAAATTTCATCTACAAATGCAAATTCAGTGATGAGGTGTAGGCACTCAAGTCACAGCCAGCACATCTTGCCAGAAAAACCTCTTTTTCCTCTCTTTCCAACACCATTTTCTAAATGCCTTTCTGTCATCTTGGTTCAGACATTCTTAATCTTTATCTGCTATTTCTTTTCAGCTTCTCCAGACAGTACTTTAGTCTATACCCCAAATATTATGCTTAAAAGTTGTACTTATATTTTACAGATTTTCTCTGCATATCTTCTTTCAAACACAGCCTTCTTTACATATTCAGAAAATTGGGATTTTTTGCCCAGGGTTTCATCATCTCAGTCTTCGATTATTGCAACGTTTTATGACAAATGCAAGCCTTCCATTTTACTAAGCTGTTATTTTAACCATATCACCTTTTCTTATAAATTGCTCCCCTAACTACACCTTTTACTACCCAGGCCCTTCATGGTCTAGCCGCCATGCTGTTTTTTCCCTCTCTATTTCAGAGTGTCAGCTTCCAGCATCAGCCAGTGAATGATGCCTGTGTCCATCATTCATTTGTTGCATCCTCAAACACTTTCTTTCATGCTACCCTTCATGCTCCATAAACATCCACCTTCAAACCCATTTGCTGCAAGGCCTATGAAAGTCTCGACAGCAGTTAGGTTGGTAGTGCTGGCAACACTTCTCATCATACCGACTTATTGTTTCCTTCTACTCCCTCATCTCTCTATATCAATCTATCGAGGCTTTTCAGTTTTGATTCAGAACTTGTTATACCCATGGACAATATTTTGTTCTGATTTTGTCCAGAACCTAGCACAACTGTGATATGGTTCATGGCAGTAGTTTATAATAATTCCAATAATAGGGACAGAACACAGCTTTTTCATGCTTATGAGAACAAGTTTGTGTTTTATTTCCTACATTGTCTGTGAGATTATAAGCATCCTTATTTCAGGTTATAGAACACACATTCTAACATCTCCAGGGATGGAAAACAGATTAAAACTTCTGATTCTCAGTCCAGCTTTGTATCTTGGTAAGCTGTACTACTTGTTAAATTTGTAGAACTCTTAATGAAAGTTGTAAGGTAGCAAATGGTGCTGATTGAGATGAACAAGTATATCAGTCACTGAGGAATGGGCTTAAAGCTCTCCATCTCAACAGAATCATTAAGTAGCATTGTGTTATATGATACACATCGCTGAACAGCAGTTTCTACTGAGTTTGGTGGTGAAACAGACTATACAGAAGTAGATTTGTCTGAAATGAGCTGTGTTCAAGAGTACCACCTTAAGTGGAATTATCAGATTTATTTCACAGTTGATTAGATCACATTCTCTCCATGGAAATGAGCATTTGCAGGTCATAATGAAAGTACAAGTTTTAAAATCTCAAAGATAATGATAGGAGTGTTCCTTCTCAATCAGGATGTGTAACAGAGCATGCATGGGCCCTTGAGGACCTCAGGAAGCAACAAGCCTCACACAGCTGGCAGTATAAATGCTGGAAACATGAACCCAGTTATCACATTAAAAAGTGACTCAGTTCAGAGAAGAGCAATAGGTTTGGGTCCAGAAATTTACTGAAGGTCCCAAAGGGAAAAAGCAAGGTACAACTGTAGGTAAAAGAAGGGTCTTTCTATAGGTCCAGAAAAAAACAACCCCCCCAAGGACTTACTGGCCCATTCCCCATAAGATTCAATGTTTATTTTAACCTAGATTGATCTGTTGCCTTTTTGTCATTTTGAAACAGAAAATCCTATGAAGACATGGGCATCCTCACATGAGAGAGGAGAGCAGCAAATAGAGTACAACACATATTTGTAACAAGTGCATAAGGCTAGATGCTTGCTAAGAAGAAATTCAACAAGATTAAAGTTAACTGCAGTTTCCCAACCACTTTGATCCAAGCTGCAGTATTAACTTAATGTTTTCCTCATTTTTTTTCCCAAAACTAACAGCAATTTGCTATTAAAGGATGTACATGAGCAAAAATAATTGCATTCCTAAGACTTATTAACATGCAGTTCACTCTGAAATTTGAGGATGTGAACACTTAGTTTTACTTTGTCTAAGAATATGGTGTATATGAAATAAAATGGTACATTTGTAGGAAAGGCATTTTCCATTTGAATTTTGTATATTAAAAATACAATCATGTCAGGCAAGGAAATGGTTAAAAAAGTACTCTTACCATGGTATTTTCATTCAGGAGTTTATATCTCCTCGAAAGGTAGACCTAAATAGCTGTAAATCTGACGAAGAAGTTAATTATGAGGGAAAAGGGCCAAAAAGTGAGGAGGAGAAGAAGAAATATCATTGGTTTGACAACGATGGCTGCCAGAAACAGCTTGCAAATCATGGAACTATGCGGGGACGAAAAGTTGACTCTAAATTATGGTGAGACTGGGTCTCTAAATCACTGGGGAGCAAAATGATTTCAGTAGACCTTTAATTTTCAGTTATTGAAAGTCAACATCGTGGCAAGTAGCTGCAATGTTTTACAGCAGACCATCATGAAAGTATTTTATTTTTCATTTCCCAAAAATGTATGAAATTTTCAAACACAGGTGAAAATCAATCATCTCACCAATCACATGAAAAGCAGCTCCCTTCCCAAGTGAAGTATGGATTTGCAGGATAATGAAGGAGATACACAAAGTCATCTGCTCAGAGTACCTTGTAGTTGTATTGTACTGGATTTACCCAGACACCTGCTGTCCTGCTGGACCAGTCCTCAAACCAGGTTACTTTTGCAAAGCCAGCACAAAATGACAAGACAGGAACATTCACTAAAACAAGCAATCACTTCATGCCCCAGCTACCCTCACTTCTAATGTCACTTCCTGAACACATAATCTCCTTCTTGATCACATAACTGAGGACACTTTTGCACTAAAACAACCAATAGCCACCTGATACAGTTTTTGCGGTACTCCATGGGACAAAATTTCTCCTGCTTCCCACTTTCTCTCTCCAGACATAGAGAATTCTACTTAGAATTAGGTCTCTAGTCCCCTAAACAGTAACAAGTACTAAGCATGAGGTTAAGACTAAAACTCTGCTTTTTCCAAGAGTTTAGGCAAATATCCCAGGCCTCTGAGCATTTGTTGTTTGGAGAGCCCAAAATCCTTCACTGAGAATAGGCCCTTACATTTTGCAAGATTTCCCTTGTGCATCCAATCAGCACAAAAGCTAAAAATAACAATGCTGTCCACTGTCAAGATTCAACTTTGGCCTGGAGATAGCAGATAATGGGGCCAGAACAAAAGCTCAAACTTTTTCCTATAATTTTCCATACTTTCTCTTACCATATAGCCTGGCTTGTTCCAGGAGGATAACACATATTAATAGCATTTACTAGAAAGCATTTCCAGTGGTTTTTTTTATATAGTCATCCTTTCTTAAAATCAGAGAAGAAAGAAGATACCAAATGACTTTGCATTTGGGGTGCTATTAGTACTAAGTTAGAATTAGGTGCTGAATCTTGCATATCTTAGTCATGTTAACCTGACAAAAAGTCCCTGGCTTGCTCTAAAACAACCTCTCAAGCCAAGCTGAAAACTAAGCCTTTGAATTTGCTTAGTCCTTGATCAGACTCTTTGGCCAGATTGTCATGACAAAACCAACAGGGCATTTTGGAGTCATGTGTACTGTCCAGACTGGAAAAAAAGTGACCGTCAGATGTCTTTGATCAACTTTAATGCAAAACCAATTCCTCGTTACTACGAAATCAGACTTAGTTTTGACTTGTAACAAGAGCTGTGAAAATTATTTTGGCTCAGTTGGTCCAGGCTCCAATTTTTTATTCTCTTAAGTCCTTCAACTTCTTTATTTTTTCTTTATTTTTTTTTAAATAGAAAGAAATTCTTATTCCAAAGATCTGAAATGTAATAAGACATAACAAAACTAGTAAAATTGTTTTTTACCTTTTTTTCCATTTCATTCACCAAATTGACAGTAAGTATTTGTCTTTTCTCAGAGAAATTATTAATACCAAAAATTATTTTGCTTGACTTTTGTATATTTCCAAAGATAATGTTCCTTTTTTTCTCTGAATTCTACAAGATTTTCAGAAGAGGACATTTGTTGTGTTACCAAAGCTGACATAAGTAAAATAAAAGGTCTGCTGGAAATTCTTAGACACAGTCAATGCCATGAGCTTGATATCTTTGCATCACTACTGTCAGTTATGCCATGTTTACATCTATACGTACCTATATATAACCCACAAAAAATCAGACGATATAGATGCATTAGGTAGTAAAATAGAGAAGGAAAAATTAAATATCTATTTTTCAGAAGAGTAAGCATGTGTGCAAAAGCTCAAGAGAGGCTGTCAGAAATCTGCCTTAAACTTGGCATCTGAACACAGAAATGACCATTCTTCTTCAAAATGTATATTGGAACCTCAAGTCAGGAGAGCTCCTTTTCACAATCCATAGTATAATTTTTTCCTAGCAACCAAATCAGGAAGATAATGTACATTAAAGGTCACGGGATAATCTTTTGTCCTGTTTCAACTCAAACTACAGAGAACTAAAGCTGGTTGTTTGGGTGGGGTTTTTTTGTTGTTTTTGTTTTTTTTTTAATGAAAGCTCAAGAAAATATGCAAAAGGAATTTGGCACACAAAAAGAAGATGAAAAATTACTAAGATATACAGAATCAAAATAATATGGCAATGCTGACAAAACTTACTGCAATCTACTGATTCTCTTCCATTAACTGAAACCTTACAGTGTTTTAATTTCCTTCCAACTTTACATAAAAATATGATGAGTGATGGCTTTAACTAGATCACATTGCTTGAGACACTAAATCCCTCCACCGGATGTAAGGACTCTTCAAAGTGATAACCCTAATGCAAAATGAGGTTATTCTGGATCCGGTTCAAGGGAATGAGCAAAGCATGATTAGCACCATAAGGCTGCATCTACAGAACATCTACAGAACATCTTGTACAAACAGTATTAGAAATATTAAGTCAGGAAGACACAATGTGTACAAGAAAATAAAAGCACAGTGACTTTAGGGAGGCTGACATTGATGAGAATTAAGTACTACAGAACATATTGATTCAAATTTCATAGCAGTGTTATAGACATGCATAACAAAATTCCATAAGTTAAATCTACTTCCCCAGATTAGGAAATGCCTAGAAAAGCAACAAAAAACAAGAGAACTTCATTAGTCACCAACAATGATGAAAAGGCAGAGAGGTTCTCAACACCTTCTTCACCTCTGTCTTTACCACCACTTGTCACATCCCACTTGTCTGGGGAGGAACAAGGGATTGATGGACATTTGCTTGGGTCAAAATAAGGAGATTTACACCATAGGTGCATAATATAAAAAGTTTAATTCTTAATCCCCTGACTAAAATTATATATGATGTACTTAAAGGAAAGTATTTAGACCAGTAAAGCAAGGTGGTGGAGTTGCTCTTTATGTTTGTGAGCAACTGGAATGCATTGAGCTCTACCCAAGGTGAAGAACGTGTTGAAAGTTTATGGGTGAGAATTAAGGGGAACTCAAATATAGGTGAAAATGTTCTGGGTGTCTACTACAGACCACCAAAACAGGAAGAGGATGCTGATGAGACCTTCTACAGGCAGCTGGAAGTGGCCTCAAGATCACATGTCCTGGAGATCATGGGTGACTCCAATCACCCTGATACTTGTTGGAAAGGCCACACAGTGAATCATATTCAGTCCAGAAGGCTCTTGCAATGCGTCAATGATAACTTCCTGATCCAGGTGTTGGAAGTGCCTATGAGGAAGGGCGCTCTGCTGGACCTTACATCAATGAGAAAAGAAGGTCTGATTGGGGATATGAAGTCTGGGGGCAGCCTTGGCAATAGTGATCAAGACATGTTAGAAGTACAAAGAAGAAGTAAGGCAATAAGTATGATTGCAACCCTGGACTTCAGGAGGGCTAACTTTGTACTCTTCAAAGACCAACTTGGAGGAACCCCTTGGGCTAAGACTCTAGAGGGTAAGGGAGCCCAAGAGAGCTGGTTGATATTCAAATATCGCTTCCTCCAAGTTCATAATAGGTGCATTCCTTTGAGTAAAAAATCAAATAGAGTAGGCAGGAGACCAGCATGGATGAGGAAGGAGCTGCTGAAAAAACTCAAGTTTAAGAATGAAATGCACAGCATGTGGAAAAAGGGACTGGTCTTTTGGGAGATTTATAGGAACACTGTCAGGGTTTGTAGAGATGCAACAAGGAAGGCTAAGGCCTTCTTGGAATTAACTCTGGCAAAGGAAGTAAAGAAGAACAAGAAGGTCTTCTTCAAATACATCAATGGTAAAAGGAAGACTAGGGAAAATGTGGGCCCACTGCTTAATGATGCAGGATACCTGGTGACAGAGGATGCAGAAAAGGCAGGGTTACTGAATGCTGCCTCTGCTTCAGTCTTCACTGCTATGACCTCACCCTGGAAGTAAGAGTGAAAGCCTAGAAGGAGGAAATCTCTCCACTGGTCGATGAGGATTGGGTTAGAAATCACTTGGGTAAACTGAACACACACAAATCCATGGGCCCTGATGGGATGCACCCACAGGTGCTGAGGAAGGTGGCTGATGTTGTTGCTCTACCACTCTCCATCATTTTTGAAAGATCATGGAGAACAGGTGAGGCACCTGAGGACTGGAGGAAAGCCAATGTCACTCCAGTCTTCAAAAAGGGCTGGAAGGAAGACCCTGGTAATTACAGATCAGCCAGACTCACCTCCATCCCTGGAAAGGTAATGGAGCATCTCATTCTGGAGATCGTATCTCAGCACATGGAAGAAAAGAAGGTTATCAAGAGTAGCTAACATGGATTTACTAAGGAGAAGTCATGTCTGACTAATCTCATAGCATTCTATGATGGTGTGACTGAATGGGTAGATGCAGGGAGAGCAGTGGATGTCATCTACCTTGACTTCAGCAAGGCTTTTGACACTGTCTCCCATAACATCCTCGTAAGCTTAGGAAGTGTGGGTTAGAAGAGCAGACAGTGAGATGAGTTATGAAGTGGCTGAACAATAGAGTTCAGAGGGTTGTGATCAGTGGTGCGGAGTCCAGCTGGAGACCTGTAACTAGTGGTGTTCCCCAGGGGTCAGTTCTCGGTCCAGTCTTAATCAATATCTTCATCATTGACCTGGATGAAGGGATAGAGTGTACCCTCAGTAAATTTGTTGATGATATTAAACTGGGAGGAGTGGCTGATACACCGGAAGGCTGTGCTGCCATCCAGTGAGATCTGGACAGACTGGAAAAGCTGGTAAAAGGGAATCAAATGAAGTTCAATGAGGATAAGCGTAGAGTCCTACACCTGGGGAGGAATACCACCATGCACCAGTACAGGTTAGGGGTAGAGCTGCTGGAAAGCAACTCCACAGAGAAGCACCTTGGAGTCCTCATGGAAAATAAGTTAACCATGAGACAGCAATGTGCCATTGTGGCCAAGAGAGCCAATGGTATCCTGGGGTGCATAAAGAAGAGTGTGTACAGCAGGTTGAGAGAGGCTCTCCTCCCTCTGTACTCTGCCCTAGGGAGACCACATCTGGAGTATTGTGTCCAGTTCTGGTGTCTCCAGTTCAAGAGGGACAGGGAAATATTAGAAAGTGTCCAACAGAGAGCTACGAAGACGATGAAAGGACTGGAACATCTCTCTTATGAGGAAAGACTGAGAGTCCTGGAGCTGTTGATCCTGGAAAAGAGAAGACTGAGAGGGGATCTTATGAATGTTTACAAATATCTGAAGGGTGGGTGTCAAGTAGAGGGGCCAGTCTCTTTTCAGTTGTGCCTTGTGATAGGACAAGAGGTAATGGTAGCAAGGTGAAACACAGGAAGTTCCACCTCAACATGAGGGAAAACTTCACTGTGAGAATGACAGAGCCTTGGAACAGGCTGCCTAGAGAGGCTGTGGAGTATCCTTCTCTGGACACTTTCAAGACCCATCTGGCTCTGTTCCTGTGTGGCATGCCCTAGGTATTCTTGCGCTGGCATGGGGGTTGAACTCGATGATCTCCAGAAGTCCCTTCCAACCCCTACCATTCTATGATTCTGTGAAAGAGAAGATAAAGAAGTGAGACTGAAAGATTAGCAAAGTTCCAGATCACCACCCAGGGTTCTAGCAAAGTCTCATCTGGTCTGTTCCTTGGGGTATTTGCTGGTGGGTGCACACCTGCCAGTGTACTCAAGTTCATTCTTAATCCCTGCTAAGAAGGGTGTTTCTCTGCTTCTTCTTGATGTACCCCTTAATTTTCATGAGAAGTGTAGAGAGGCGGTGCTGATTTGCATAGAAAGCGCAAAGAGGTGGTAACTACCATTCCTTGCATTCATGAGAGGGGTAAGGACAGCATTAACCCTTTCCACCAACTGAGTTGATGGTCGAAGAGACCCTGTATTTTATTACCCTTGCCTGGTAGGCAGCACATATGAAAACCTGAAAAAGGGACAAGGCCGCTTATCTTCCGATGTACTTCACTCTTGCCTTAGCTGGCACATTTTGTTCCTTGTTCTAACTGCAAGGTTGTTTCTCATGTCAGCTCATTCAGGTCAGAGTGTTCCTCATACAATGTTTGAGCCATCAACTCATTTGGAACAGAGTCCAACACCACTGATGGGCCCCAGGCCTTGGGAACAAAAATCCAGTTTGATGCAAACACAGACCCACCATCAGTGAAGGAAGACATGGTATGTGAACTGTTACAGGAGTTTGACCCCACACACAAATCGAAGGGTCCTGACAATAATCACACAAGGGTGTTATGAGCACTGGCTGATGTAAATGCAAGGCCAGTCTCCATAATCTTTGGGAAGTTGTGGAGATTGGGGGACACCCCAGAAGACTGAAAGAAAGGTAATGTCACCCCCATCTTCAAGAAGGAGGGTCCAGGAAATTATATGCCCATCAATCTTACTTTAGTCCCTGGGAATGTTATGGAACTAATTACAAGAGAAATGAAGCATGTGACTGAGAAAAGCCAGCATGGGTTCACCAGGGGCAGATTGCGCTTGACAAAACTGATTGCCTTCTATGACAAAGTAACCTTCTAGGTTGATGTGGAGTGAGCACGGACATTGTCTATCTGAATTTCTCCAAAGCTTTCAATATAGTTCTCCACAGCCTTTTCCTAGAGTAACCAAGGCATTACAATCTAGACAAGTAGTCTATGTGGTGGATGGGGAACCATCTGGTAGGACACACCCAGAGGGTGGTGGTAAATAGTTCCTTTTCAAACAGGCAACCTGTGACAAGTGGGGTAGATATTGGGCTCAATGTTGTGTGATAACTTCATAAAATGATTTGGATGATGGGATCAAGTGTACCCTTTTGAAGTTTGTCAATGTTACTAAACTGTGTGGGGAAGCAGATACTTCAGAAGGGAGACTCAATCTGCAGGAAGACCTGGATAGACTGGAAGAGTGAGCCAATAAGAACTTTATGAAGTTCGACAATGACAAATGTAAGGTCTTGCACCCGGGAAAACATAATCCAGAAGTGAGGCAGAGGCTGGGATATACCTGATTTGGAAATGGCTCTATGGAAAAAGGCCCTGGGGGTTCTGGTAGATGACAATTTGAGTGAATTTGCTCAATTTGAGTGAATGGTGTGCTGCAGCAATGAAAGCCAACAGAATCAGAGAATCATAGAATACCTTGGGTTGGAAGGGACCTCTAAAGGTCATCTAGTACAACCCCCCTGCACTGAGTGGGGACATCCTCAACTAGATCAGGCTGCTCAGAGCCTCATCAAGCCTGACCTTGAATGTCTCCAGGAATGGGGCCTCCACCACCTCCCTGGGCAACGTGTGATAGTGTTTCACCACCCTCACAGTAAAAAACTTCTTCCTAACATCCAATCTAAACCCACCCTTCTCTAGTTTAAAAACATTGCCCCTTATCCTATTGCTACATGCTCTTGTAAAGAGGTCCTCTCCAGCTTTCTTATAGGGCTTCTTCAGGTACTGGAAGGCCACTATAAGGTCTCCCTGGAGCCTTCTCTTCTCCAAGCTGAACAGACCCAAATCCCTCAACCTGTCCTCATAGGAGAGACTGGGTTGCATAAACAAAAGCATTACCAGCAGAGGTAAAGAATTCACCAGCACAATCTACTCAGCGCTTGTCAGGTTACAGCTGGACTATTGTGTTCGGTTTTGGTAATGTTGTACAAAAAAAAAATATGTGGACAGGTTGGAGAGAGTCCAGAGAAAGGCCACAAAGATGATCAAAGGACTGAAAAGTTGCCATATGAGGAAAAGATGTAAGAACTGAGTTTGTTCAATCATGAGAAAAGAAGGATTAGAGAAAACTTTATAATCATGTGCCAGTATATGAAGGGTGGGTACAAAGAAGGAGACTCCCTTTTTACATGGCAAAGACGAGGGATAGTGGGTACAAGTTACTTCGGGGACATTCCAGTTGGACACAAAAGGAACATTTGTCACAATAAGAACAATCAGCCATTGGAATAATATTCCCAGAGAAGTGGTGGAGTTCCCAACATTGGACACTTTTAAGATTCGTCTGAACAGGGTGCTGGGCCATCTTGTATAGACTGTGCTTTTGCCAAGAAAGGTTGGATCAGATAGTCCTCAAGATCCCTTCCAACTTGGTAGTCTATGATCCTAAGAAAAAAAACCCCAACCACACATAAAAAAGCAAGATAATATATATTTTCCTCATAATCCACTACCAGATGTTATTAGTATTAATTATAACAATGATATTGTTGTTGTAATTTATTGACGCATTTGGTGCATGGATGATGAAGTCATGGGCATGCTATAAACATAAAGTTATAAAACTTTGTATGGGGTCTTGATAGGATTTAGCATTACTATTGCATTTGCAAGAAGCTATAGTTGAAGAGCTTGCCATTTGTCCTGGTTCACGGTAATGTTTACTGTGTCAAAAATCAAAGAACATTCTTTCTAAGTAGGTGCAAGTAGGAAACTGGTCTTTTAACCAGAATATTTTTTTCTAAAATATTTGAGTATTTAAAAAAAAACCCCACAACCAAAAGCAGTGCTATATGACTGGCAATTAAAGCAACAACACAGAGTTACTGAGAAAAAGTTGCAAAGAGAAGTATGAAGTGCCTCATGTCATTTATAGAAAAAGCTTGCTATGACATAGATATAAAAGGACATCTAACAGTGACCAGTCAATAGAGCTGACCTTTCAGGAATGGGTGACTAAACACACCCCTCAAAAGCAACTGGGTAGGAATGGACTCCACATCAACAAGAGCCACCAACTTATGAACATGTCTTCAGGAAGGATACATCTCACCTAGTTTCAGTAAATGGACACGTAGGCTTAATCTGACTGTGGAGGGAGTCAACATTACTAGCTTAGGCTGGACAAGTTAGCTAGGACAGTCTCAGACTCTGCCAACTCTAATTTATGACATACATGCCCTTTCCTCTATGCCTTTTGTTGGCTAGAAATGTTACCTACAAACAGCTTGCAGCCATGCTTAACTTTCTTACTATCCACCATTTCTGGCCTTTACCAGTAAGTAACTGCTGTAATGTATGCAAATTACAATCTTTATACAGAAGCTACCAGAACCTGCACTTTTAGGTACTAGGTATCTTCCCCCACATTTTACAAAATGGTGCTATGTCAACCTATATATTTCTATGAGGCAAACCTATTAAAAATTAACTTTATTTTACCTATTGAATGAAAATATTTCTTACATTAAATGTTTAAATAGCTAGTGTAATTAGGTTCAGCATTTATACTAAGATGTTTTTAAAGCTTCAAGACAAACAATCATAATAAAAAATGTTCTTGTTTAATCTACAAAATAAGTACATTTGATTTTAATTATCTGGATAATGACCAAGCAAGTACATCAGGCACATCCCTTCCAAGAGATAATGAAAGGCACAGAGGAGCAAACAATATCCCTGAAAATAGACCAACACATTCTGACTCTAAAGATGACTCCAGTAATGAAAATCTGTCTTTTGCAAATGACTCATCTTCTGAGGACTGCACTGAAGATGCTGAAAATCAGGATGATGCATGTGAAAATAAAATTATCAATATGAAGATGAGGAACAGCAGTCTATCACTGAAGAGCTGTTTGATAATAATGAAATTGAGGAAGCAGCTAGTGGTACAGAAACAAATGAAAGCAGAGGAAATGTCAATGATTATAGTGAATCAGTAACTATTTCTTTAAATGCAAGAGGAAGACACAGCAGACAGTGAGGAAATACATGAGACAATGATGTTCCTGACTCAGTAATGAACTGAAAGGACTAAAAAGGTTAGATTAGAAAGAAAACAAAATAAAAAGAAATAAACTATGCTGATGAACTAAATCTGTTAACACAGATCTAAGCAACAATTTACTAGTATTATTGCTATAGACAGATTCCAAGAGAGGCTGAAAAGGACAAATCAATGGGAGGTGTAGGTGCTTAGGCCCTCTTGGGATTTGACTCTTCATCTTCCCTGAAATTAAAACTCATATTGACTACGCAAGGAAATAATCTTCTGTTTATCTTAATCCTCACATTAGCTGATGATACTAGCAGCAGTACTGATGAAAATGTACCTGATGTAACACCACCACAGGAAACTAATGATCATAATGAATCCACTTGCTGCTGGAGTACAAGGATACAATCACATACATCTGTTTAAAAACAAAAACAAACAAAAACTAAGAACAGATTATTTTTTAACCCAAGTGTTTCCACTATCACTATCTTCTTGTTTAATACATTTACTTGTGGTCCTTTTTTCCCTCTCTTTAGATTAATTTTTCATAAATAATTATTCCAATTTCAGCCTGTTTCTACCCCCCATTGTCACACTTCCACAGAGATTTTGAAAGACCTTCAGTTTCTACTAGCTCTAATTGTCATTGTGAGATGGCTGATTAGTCTTTCTTTTCTTTTTGTCTGAAGATAATCAGTGGTTAACTAGTATATAATACCCATTCCTGAAGCAGCTAATGCTCTGTCAGACCTATTTTTGAAGTTTGTAACTTGACCATTGTCACGGTTTAGGGTCAGGGCAGCCCCTTAGACCAATAACAGACGCTCTCTGTTAACCCCCCTCCCTCCCCAAAGGGGAAGAGAAAAGGAATAAGGGAGAGAGACTTAGCGA